>OOFC01049240.1:95806-133293 GCA_900323345.1 Pseudochromis fuscus | reverse complement strand
AGAGAGAGCCCTCAAAATGGTACAGCTGGGAGACTTTATACTACTCGGTCACATCAGCAAGTTTTTTCTTTTATTTCTCATCTTTTTTCTTCCTGTAAGATCACCAAACACTAAACCATACCTGCATTAACCATAACCTACAAATATAGTTATTACTAGCTAGAAATACAGTATTGTTTTTACATTTTGTGAAACTTGTTACGAGAAGTGCGGCAACACTGCACTGGTTTCTCATTCCATACATCACATTAAACTTATATTATTCTGTAAATACTCATTGTTTTAAAATGCGTCTTGGGTGGTCAGATCAGAAGTGGACAGCCGAGACGCATCTTTTTTCATCCCTATATTTAACATGCGTCTCCAAACTATCCAGATGACCGCAGATATCACTACGGCAACATCATACCCCCAGAAGAGCACCAGATTTTGTAAACAGTTAGCACAGGTAGCTGAAAGAGAGGAGAAATGATTCAACAACTATTTTGTATGTATGGGCTTTTCCAGCTGTTTCAGGTGATAGGACAAAGTCGTTCACAACTTGGAAATGAGCGCTTCATTGTTTTTTAATGTGAAGCGATTTCTCCAAACATTGCATTGATGGCGCATCAGGATGCATTAGTGTTTACACTACAAAAGATATGTGGTAATTAGTCCCAGCCCACCTCCACATGTGGTTTGAGTGATCAGATCTTTATGCATCTTGGCAGTCGTTCACACTTGTTTTTAGTGCTGTTCACTTATGATCCAATCACCCAAAATCTGTCACCTCTACTAACTCCACAGACTGAATCCCTCCTTAAAGAGATCTATTTAATCTAAACTCAGACCTCACAGTCATCCGACCTCTCAAACATACTGGGAGTATAAAGATATGTTTGTATTTGAAGTATATATAACAAACAGCTCTGGGAAACTGAAAGATGCAATAGAGAACATGTGGAGTGTTGAAACAGGTGTCACCATTCTGTTCTTGGTACCTGGCAGGTCCAAGTACAAGGTATGACAGGAAACATCCAGTTTGACACGTTTGGTCGACGATCTAATTACACAATCGACGTGTACGAGATGAAGTCCGGCGGCCCCAGGAGGGTAAGTCAGCACACAGCCTAGGAAACATGTGATGTAATTTGATTAATGTGTAATTAAATACTCTTTGCAGGGTTAGCATATGGATATCATATCCGTCATATAAGGATTTCAGCTCTGTATGTTGTATCCAGTTACATAAATACAGGAAAGCATAGCAAATAGCTATGTGTTGATGGATTTGCTTTCTCCTGGCATGTTGGCAGTACATGATTTGGACATCAGCTGCCAGAAAGCCCGTCTTGCAAATCCAACCCAAAATCATGTGAGCTCCCATTCCCTCTGAGATTTTGATCTGAAAAAATATCCACTGAGAATCAGCCGAGCCCTGCAGATGGAGGCTGGACAAATTTACAAAATTTGGGGGACTGGTAGTTTAGATGATGAAATGATCAAAACTCTGAAACATCATTTTAGATTAGAATTGAGTTGCATTGAATCACCATGTTTATACCTTTAAAATTTGATGCTAAAACCACTAATCCTCTGAAACAATCTTTAGACCGTCAGAGACCCCCAGGATCCTAACATCATATTAGCAATGTTTCTGTTGGACAAGTTAGACAGGTAATGACTTCCATGTATTTTTACCTAGGGACCTGGTGGTCCATCTTAAAATCACTGAATTAATTAAATTAGGCTTCAAAAAGAGGACGATTTAGGGGCGTGGTTAGTTTGATCAACAGGTCTGATGTCCAGTGAGACTAGCGCTGAAGTAGAGTCTCATATATTGAGCAGTGTCCACAGATTCAAGGGTCAGACCTACGTCCCCACTTCTCAGTTCACATCCAAATATGGTCACTTCTGGCTCCAAACAACCAACATGGTGACGTACAAATGCTGATCTCTTGGCTTCAAGTGCACAAACCAACCACGATGTCACGTTACCTTTATCCTTTTCTGCATACAGTCTATGTATCTACTTGAACCTGCAACTGTAGCATTAAAGTTTAAATAAAATTAAATTACATGAGTATTTTATGCTACACCACAGAGATCGCCTGTAAAAAAAAAAACAAAAAACAAAAAGAAAAAAAAAAGTGAGAAAATCTATATTCTTGGTCACATAGCCAATAAAACATTTTATTTCAAAATGTCTTTGAAGTTTCTGACATGGACAGAAAACAGCCAAGAGCTGCGAGCTGCGGTGCACATTAGCATTCAGCTACAGTGTGTCCATTTTGCCTACAAGCATGGACACATGTCTCATCTTGTTCCTTGGCTTACCAACAGAGCTAGCAAACAAATGTCTACTGGGAGGCAGTGCACTCACTCGGAAAAGCCGTTTAGCTAGTTAACTTGTCCGCTGTAGCACTTGTCAATGTTTGTTAGTTTAGATGCTGAATGATTAGGACGGTTTCTTCAATACCACTGACTGTGCCTTTAATAGCTTGTAACCTAGAGTTACCAGAGCAAATCTGTTCACAAACACAAATATTGACCCTCAGTTTAGAGGGCGAGACGTCATATCTGACTTATCTTTGTAGTAAAAAACTACAAAATAAATATGTTAAGAAGGATTTCAACAACAAACTGAACAAACTTTGTGAGTTTTAGTTTTTTTATTACACTAAAATGTGACCAGACACTCAGGGCCCCCATGTACTGCTTGTAATTGGGATTTGTATGATTGGGGCTGGCCAAGGGCAACAACAGCAGTGCTGTCTGAACACATACACACACACACACTTACATGTGACACCCACTGTGGCTGGGCTACGGTAGCCCCATGACCCTGATGTCCCCACAAAAAAAGCTGGCACCAAAAGGGAACGGCCCCATAATGTCCACAAAGCTCAGCTCACACGACAACATGCATCACAGCGGCCCTCACGTCTACTCTCAGTGTGAGACAATCTGCAGTGACAACAGAGTGAGTACTGTGTGTTACAGCTAAAAGAAATGGGAGATTTCTTCTTGGCTGAATAAATCTGTAGTGTAGCAGAAATAAACATAATGCAGCTACTGGAATCATCTCAGGTTGAGCACACGCAGGCCAGTTTTTGTTTTTGTGTTAGATTATGCTGTGTGTTTTGTGTAGTATTAATAGAACGGTTAAAAAAAACAACAACAACAACCCCGACTGCACTGGCTAGATAAGGCATATTTAGACTATTACATTTGTCTTGCTGGTAATTTTATCAATCTTCCAGTGCTCTGTTGGTGCTGCTTTCTTGTTATGTAAGAGAACATTTGCTGAGCCAAGAATAGATTACTCCTACTCTGCTGAAGTGTATCCCAGGTAAAGTGAGAAGCACCACTACAAGCTTTTTATTAAATCATATATCTAACAAAACCAACTGCGTCTCCAGCTGTACAGATAGAGCCGACCAACTCACACGTACTTGGAGGCTCTACTCTGAATATATCTCTCTGCTTCTTGTAATAACTGTGAACCTTTGTGTCGTTTTCAGATCGGCTACTGGAATGAGTACGAAAAATTTGTATATATAATGGATCAACAGGTCACCAACGAGTCCTCTTCTGTGGAAAACCGAACAATTGTGGTCACTACTATTATGGTACACTCTCAAGCAGGTTTTAAGTGTTTCACCTTAAGATTTCTGCCACTCAAGGTCAAGGTGTCCATTGTTGCAATCTGTCCTGGGAGGGTAGAATTATTTTATTTTCAGTTGCTTTCCATCCACTCACTACATGTTGAAACAGTCGATTCACAGAGAGTGTTTCAACTGTATCCGTGTGGGTGCCAAAGCATTTTGGTTTTTTTATATTACAGTGGGCTGTTGTAGTAGTGACGTCACAATAACGGCTTTGGTAAAGATAACTATAAACATAGACACCATCGTATTCACATTCACAGTGCATATACGTAAGTAAAAATGTTTCCCTCTCATTAAGTAATCTGTCAGTGACGCTGGGAGCAGACTGTCAATCAGCTGTGTCTTGCTGGAGACATGAAATGATCTGCACAGAGAGAGAGTGCTAGTTAGACTAGTTAGAGATAGAGGGTGCAGGTTAGTACTCATCAGCCATTTTTAAATGTAAAATAAGGTGCGCCTTATCTTACATTTAAAACCATGGCTTCTCGCTCTTTCTGACTTTGCCTATTATGTTTGCATCGTAGGCAAATTCAGAATGTAATAGTCATACATTCTCATTTCAGTGTCTGGAAACTCATTATCGTCATAACTAGACTGGAGATACAGCTAGATTTAGAGTGAGGCCAGGATACAGAAGAGCAGTGTCATTGCATTATTTTCTATCTGCCAGGCATGCTTTTGATTTGAACAAAGTCAATTATTGTTTTAGACGCATCTCAGTCATCTCATTAAATTCATGTTTTTATTACTTTTCCCAGCATTAAAGAAAACACCATTTTTAATGAAAGGCCGCCCTGTTATTACGGGGCGTGATTCTTTCATTTTGTCTTTCCTAACATTTTACATGACTGCAGAGTGGAGGAGAAGTTCTAGTAGAAACAACAAAGGAGTAAAACTGTTGGATACTGTTAAAAATAAAAAGACAGCAGTCTCCTCTGAAGATGTGGAATCATCAAGAAAATATGTGTACTGTGTTATTAAGTGAAATAACCTCTGAAAAACATGTGCATGCCATATAACAAAGTAAAACACCATTGCTGAATATCCCTAAGGTGACGCTGGTTCATCTTTAATGGCAAACATGTTTTACATTTTTGGAGGAATTATGAGAATCCAAGACACAGAGGTGATCTGTACTAGTCCAACAATATCATTTAGGCTACAAGCAGATTATTTTATTGTCGTGAGGAATGAAAAGCAAATTGAATCAGTATGAAATGTTACTTTGTCATGTTACTACTCTTCTGATGTGGCTCACGCCTTTTTTTTTTACTTGGTATTTGTCACTGACGTTTACTTTATGAACTGGAAAAGTGCTCCATTCAGCTTGTCCTGCCCCCTGTGCCACGCTGATGCAAAGCATATGCAATCCCCCCTGCCTATTGCCCATTTCCACAGATTTAGATTTTGAACGAGGTTAGCATGAGGGCGCCCCGACATCCTTTGCTTTGCCTCCTTTTATATGTGTCAGATGCTTCGCTTCTCCCGTTGGCGCAGTCGGCCTGTTTTGGTGTTCCTCCAGTAACGTGCCTGTGGATGTGTTCAACCTGTACACTTGTTTGTGTTTCTGTGTTCCCCACATCTGTTGGATGGTCACCCCTGCATGTGTGCATGCTACAGCACCAATCAAGGCCGTGTGTGACCTACGAGGTCCGGCCGCTGTGGATGTCGTGCACTTCTCTTTGCTATGAACTCAAAATTCTGTCTAATTAACAGGAAGCGCCGTATGTGATGTACAAGAAAAACTATATGCAGATGGAGGGGAATGACAGATATGAAGGCTACTGTGTCGATTTAGCTTCTGAAATTGCAAAACATGTGGGGATAAAATATAAGCTGTCAGTAGTGCCAGATGGGAAATACGGAGCCAGAGATCCAGAGACCAAGACGTGGAACGGGATGGTGGGTGAACTGGTTTATGGGGTAAGTGTAATACATCTGTGTAGGGGCAGGGGGTTAAACTCTTCCTCTTAACCATGAAGAGAGGTTTCACAAAACTCACTCAGGAGTGTTTGGCCAAAATAAAACCAAGCAAAAACCTGTCTTAGCAGTTTGTGTTATATTTTTCATAGTTACGTGAGATTTTCTAAAACATATTTTTCATGCTGCAAAATTCAGATGAATGTGACAGGTTTTATTATTGGTAGAGATGGTGAAGTGGACCTGATAGATAATACCTCTGATATTACACCTGATAGTACAGTGGTGAATTAAACAGAAAAAAAGAAAGAAAAATGCCTTCATTAAATTTAAAATGCAGGAAAAGAAAATGCATTTTTTGGGTTGAAGTGGAGTGTGAGTGAGTTTTGGAAAGCTCTTCTTCAACTGTAAAATCAACTTGACTGGTTTTACTGTGCATCTCATGGATCACTCACACTTGAACTGGCTTTAACAAGATGATTTGCATCTTTTATGAGATCTCAGCTGCTGAATGAATAATGTTAAAAGACCTCACACGGCAGACTGGGATGTGAAAAGAAGAGCATGCGAGCAGTGCTTCAAGTGCAGGATCCTCAATCTGACACCTGTAGTTTCTGCGCCTATGACTACATCAGTATTAATGGCTTAGAGACGGACAGAGATGACCCTCTGTAGTAACTGAACCAGCCATGACAAGGCCTCTGCTATATTTGAGCAAGAACACTGTTTGTACTGAGGTTAATTAGCCACTCGGATGTAAATGGACTCATTCAAGAATGAATAATGGGCAGCTGCTTTAGGCTGAGACCCCCTTCTAACTTTATCTGACATATGAATCATCCGTGTTAAATATTTCTATATTTTTAAGTCCGGTCACTGCAAACACTCATCACTGCGTTTGTCTCTCATTTTAATTGATGAGCCTGTGAGGCATCAGAGAGGATCTGTTTGAGGTGAATTTAACAGGCTGATTCACATTTCATGAACTGCTTACATAAGCTCCTCCACCTCTGTCTTCCAACCCTTTGCTTGATTCATGGAGGAGCTTTGGATTGAGACAAAGACATTAACCAACACGAACGCTGAGTGACTCATTTTCAAATGGCAGATTCCCTGCGACTGGCTGTGTCTCAGGTCTGCTATTCAGTGTATGCTAAGCTGCTGCTTCTCACCATTCCCAGTCTGTTAACTCCATGAGTGCACTGTAAAGCTCTGTCGGTTTGGTTTTGGGCTTATCAATATTTCCTATATTAAATCAATATTTAACACTTTGGTTGGTTATTTATGATTTCTTCTGTAGGACTAACTCCCAGTGTGCCTGTTCCCATTTTCACAGAGAGCTGACATAGCTGTGGCTCCGCTAACTATAACATTGGTGCGGGAAGAAGTGATAGACTTCTCTAAGCCCTTCATGAGCTTGGGCATCTCCATTATGATTAAGAAGCCTCAGAAGTCCAAGCCTGGGGTGTTCTCCTTCCTGGACCCACTGGCCTATGAGATTTGGATGTGCATAGTTTTTGCCTATATCGGCGTGAGTGTGGTGCTCTTCCTGGTGAGCCGTTTCAGCCCTTATGAGTGGCATCTGGACGAGAACGATGAGGCCAAAGACCCTCAGAGCCCCCCTGACCCGCCCAACGACTTTGGGATTTTTAATAGCCTGTGGTTCTCCCTGGGTGCCTTCATGCAGCAAGGATGCGATATCTCACCAAGGTTGGTTGTTGTGTTCGTTCTCCACCACCTCTCAGACGTCTTTGTCATCTCTCTGCATTTTATAGTCCCATACATGCATTTCCATCCCGCAATGGTGCATATAGGTTATTTTGAGCTCTGCTATTACTGCTGTCCACCCAACCTCATGCACCACTTCACTGCACTTTCCTCCCATTTCTTCACTCCGAGCACCAAGCCGTCCTCCACTGTACATCCATTTGTTTTGAACTTGCATGCCGGCAGTGATGCGTCGCATCCACAAAGTAACTTATATCCACCATGCTGAGGGCTGTAAAATGCACAGGGGTCATTACATTTCATTCATTGTAGCGCCTTGAATTCCTCATGACTCTTGGAGGGCTACCGTGTTTTTGCTGCATGTCTCATTTTACGGTCATCAACTTGGCGCATATAATGTATTTTGTGGGGAAAAACCATCAGCCCCAAACCTACATTAATGTTTTTCCAATACAGTGGCCATCCAGTCATCTCCTCTGCTCATCTACCCATCCATTCATCTCTTTACTCATCACTGTTGTGGTGTTCCTGACTTCTTCTTCTTCTTCTTCTACTTCTTCCTCATGGATTCTTGCTCCTGACATCAGTTCTTGTTCGACTTTGGAGGACTGTAGAGAAGTTGTTTGAAGACCAAAGCCAAATAAGTTTGAGGAGAGGTTTCTGCAGTTTTGTCTGACAGTGAACACAGTGATTAATTATATGCTGCTGGAAAGATGAGGGTTTTTCTTGACAAGACGTTTCTCTTTCAGATTTTACACATTAACTTCTGAGAGACGAGTGTGTCTAATAATTCACACATTTAGTCGAACAATCCTGCTTTCATTCTGTTAAGTGTAAATGACTGAGCGCTTCTCATTGCCTCAACTGCCTTTCTAATACCAATTTGAAGTTGAGTTAAGTCTGTTTTCATGCAGTAAAACCAGTGTATATAAGTATTTTTCCTGGCCTTCACACTTTGAATTCTCACCTCTTCAAATTTTTAGTTAGTAGCAGATCGATATAAAGACAGATGTTTGCTGTGTCTGCAGTTCTGAAGCTGCAGGATCATAACTTGAGTCAGTCCTCTGAAGAAATACTTCGACAGAGCTGCTTCTGGAAAGCTGGAATTTGCAGCTTTCCTCACTCTGCGGTAAATCAGTGAAAAAAAAATCAATTAAGCAGCAAATGGGGGATCCTTTTTTGGCTCCAATGTACAAATTGCAGATTTTGAATGGAAACTGCTGATACTGTAATTTTTGCAGAACACTTCTACATAACCCTGACACAGAACAGCAGTTTCCAGGCCTCTATAATCACTAGAAATTCATTCCCTGATTTCCCTAATCACACCTTTTGTAGCCTGTAGTGTTTTTTTTTTTTTGTGTGTGGCTACAACCTTGCCTCTGGCTCAACCATGTTTCAGCCAACTCATCAGGTATTAGACCTGTGGTTCTAGGTTTGTTTTTTCTTTTTAATAATTCAGAATCTTTAATAATAAGAAGAATAAATAATAAACCTTTTACAGATTAAGACACAATCCCCCAGTAAAACAGGCTGTTTCAAACATTGATGATGAAATAACAATGCACTGTAGGTTTCAAATGTGGTATGTACAGCTTGAAACCACCACCAGGGAAGCCTAAATACATAAATAAGCTGTAAAAAAACAATATGCTGGGAGAACTCCAGAGCAGTACATCTGCAATGCAGGGGTTCGGTGCAAATGAAATGTATCCCTGTTGGAAATGAGAAAAAAGTGAGTTCATCTGAGAGCAGCAGATTCAGTATGTGGTGGTGCGATCGTGGAAGTTGGGGACGGCACCAGAGAGAATAGGCAGATTTTAAAAATATGAACTCAGAGTTGAACTGCGAGGCACAGATTTGAAGTCGGAGCCTTTTGACGCTGATGTGAAAACTGTGAAAAATTGGTTAGGAACCAGTGGGCAGGATGGGAGTATGTGTGTGATGGAGCACTTTGACTCATCGTGCCCCAACTTCAGTAACAGACGGAGTCTTCTGTTACTTTTACCTCAGACTAGTTCTGCCCTCTCTGGTGTAACACTGTGATGGAGGGCATTACATTTCAAACTGGATCAAAGACTTTACAAACACTGACTGCAGCTGTACAAACCACCAGTAACAGCTGGTACTGAAAAATGCTCACAGTGGCTCAGTAATGTTAAACTGAGAATCGCCACTTGCTATATTTAATCAAAAACAAGAAATACACAATATGGCAGATCTCAGGCTAAAGCTGAGCCAGACAGATTCTGGGCCATCACAGTTCTGGCATAAGTCTGCATGCTGTTGTTGGGCTCAACTCTCTTGGCTTTCTGGGATGGCTGCTCACCTGAATTAGTTCCAAAACTAAATGTGGACACAGTTATATGGAGTCAATGAGGCTTATCATTGCTTTCAAAGAATTAATCAGCTGTATAGGCAGCTATAATGAGCTAATGATACTTCCATTAAATTAATTTATGCAAGTATGTTTTGGATAACCAGAGAGATTTTTATCCAAAAGTTCCTCAAAATAAGCAGCTGATATTGTATCAAACACACGAGACACAGGAAAACGTTGGGTCCTTCCTCCTCCACATGTAGATAAGATCCCGCTGCTCTCATTTCTCTACGTCTGCTCTTTTTTACTCTTCCCAGATCTTTGTCCGGTCGCATAGTTGGAGGAGTGTGGTGGTTCTTCACCCTGATCATCATCTCTTCCTACACGGCCAACCTGGCCGCCTTCCTCACCGTGGAGAGGATGGTTTCTCCGATCGAGAGTGCTGAGGATCTGGCTAAGCAGACAGAGATTGCCTATGGGACGTTAGACTCAGGCTCCACTAAGGAGTTCTTTAGGGTGAGTGTGTCAACCCGCTGTCACCATCCTGTCGCTGCACCATATAACGAGACCTCCTCCAACACAATGCAGGCCAGCAGCACAGAGCTGAATACATCTCCGTCCTGTGGGTTTGGATTTAGTACTTTCCTGGTAATAAATTGAAAGAATAAAAAAAGGTCTAGTACTGAAAACAATCTAAATGCACCACAGCTATTTGATTAATTCAAAACATCATAAAACAGTGGTACGCTGAATTTTATAAAAGGAATTAGGTTTTACTAAAAGAGTAAACAGATGAAAGAAAATAGCAAGCATTTATTTTGTTAGGTGATTTAAAAGACTGCAGCCTTGGGATGGACAGCTGAGATGAACTCATATTTTCTCCGAGCAGAACATCAGTCATCCTGCGACTATCACAGAACTAAATTACATTATTAGGCTTCGGATGGGACGTCTGTTATCCATTTTGTCCATAAAATTAACTTTGTTTTTTTCCATCAAAATAAAAGTTTTTTTTTGGCAACAAGCATAATTCAGCTATGAAACTGGGACAGTTATGCTTCCCCATCCAACCATCTGTAGAGTCATAAACCAACCTCTGATCAGCCGTGCTGCATCTCCATTATTATGCTGAATCATTTGTATCTGCACGACTCAAAAGTGCTGCTGAAGCAAAGGTGCAAATATCCTCTTCCAAGTCACATCGTGCATAAGGGTACTTATAATAAAAACAGACACTAAGACTAAAGTATTGGTAACAGTTTATAATCAGGAAAAACATTTATGTGGAGGTGTAAGCCTGTATATCTAAGATTTTTTTTTTTATTGTGTAGCTGTATTTCTCTCTGCCTCTAAAACGCTGCCTAAAACCTTCGATTTGCTCAGTAAATTATAAAGAATGAAGTGAAACCAAATGACAGTTTAGTCTGATTGTCAGTCTACTTCTCTCTCTGTGTTTGAACCTTAAGAAAAAACTTTGAAGAACTAGAATATATCATATAAGTCCAATTTGCAGTCCTCTGTCACCAAACCCCAGTCTCACAGAGGACACCCTATTCCTCGGAAATGGAAATGTCATTCACATCCAATGTCCAGCTCTGAGCTCTTTCTATTTTTAGTCCTAGTCCTTCTCTTGGTGTGATTGCTCGGAGTGAGTCTGAGACATTTGATAAATACAAACCCTGCTCTCCTTTCGACTTGGGAGCGATCAGGAAGGCGCATGGCGTTGGTTTCAGACTCTGCAGAGAGTTGTAAAATCACACGTCTTCTTCTGAGATTCACAAACAGCTTAAAAATGGCACGTTCCTGTTCTGGTGAGGTTTGGTTAAATGCTGCCGGCAGGAGAGGACTTTCTTCCAAATATAACCATTATAAAGCATGGGTGCATAAAAGGAGACAATAGAGACAATGTTTGTAATGTCAGGATGAAAGATTCTTAGTCTTGTTTAGACCATTAAACTCTGAAAGGGAGGGATTTTTTTATTTTTTTTAGGGATTTGACCGAGCGCAGTGTTATTGTGACCCAACAAATGTATGAAGGTATTCAAGCAGAATGGCGTGGTCGCTGTGTCGAGCTGGGCTGAAGTCTGAAAGCACTGAAATGCAGCAATTGCTATGATGAGTGTTGAGGAGGTCATTTATAACTTGCTGTCTCCTTTACTGCAGCTCTGTAAAACATTACATAAACTTCTGTCTGTTCAGAAAAGATTTGAAGTATTTATGAGATTTTTTGCTGCAAAAAGAATCAGATCTGCTTTTTTTTTCCAAGATCAGTTAAGGAGATTAAAGAGGTTTTTACTTTTGTCTAAAACTACAAAATAGACGTATTTAAGACCAAGTCACATAGCTACAAGACATTTCTCTGCTTGTTTTTCTACTTTTATTGTGTAATAATTCAAACTAGACTTGTACGAGAAGCTTTTATTGTGACTGGAGGGACAGACACAACAGATGCGATATTAATCCAACATAATTTACCGGAGCTTTGTTTGTGCCAATTTCACTTTATTTAAATATCCATATTTACATTCAGGTTAGAGAATGGTTTATTATGCCAGACAGAGACAGACAGAGACAGAGACAATGCAGGCTGTAATTCTTTTGTCGCTTTGTCTTAACAATAACAATAACAAAGAGATAAAGTCAGGAAAATGTTGGAGGTGGTTGGTGCATCTATTCACATGTTGGGCACTTTGTTTTTTTTAAATATTAAATTGAATATTTTAGAGGCTTCCCGACACCAGCCGTTCCACTCTGTAGATGTTTAAAGTCATAATGTATTTGGCAGGATGTGATTTATCGAATGTGCTGCTGAGGAGATAATTGACCGACAGTGACTTGGTCTTAAAATGATGAATATCAGGCCTTTCTTCCTACAAACTGTAAATGTCAGCGCAATGAGTATTTCTGAGCAGAGGTTATTGAAATCTGGTGATTAAAAGCTAATGATTGATAGAAGCTGTAAATGCCTTTTACAGTAATCATTAAAGAGGATGTATCACTTTAATCCAGATAATACATGCTCTTTAGGGCGCACAAAATGTAATGATTTTCATTTTTCAAGTATTCGCTTTATTTTCGGGGCTCAGAGAAGATTTAAAACACACTTTGGTGTCAAGCCCCTGCACTTTGTAAAGCCTTGAGTACGTGTGTACAGTATTTTTAAAGAACATAACACTTGTGGCATGGCACAAAACATTAAATCAGAAATATTGAAGCAACTTTCATGTCTGTACATTAAACATGAAGATAGAGCCACTTGGGCACTGAGCGTATCTTTGGGAAAAAAGCTTTTCTGCTTCTGTCCAAAGTTACATTTACCAGTTCAATTACTCATTGGAGTTTCATCATCAAACAGAAATACTTAGTGCGCTTTAAAGGTGCCGGTGGACTGATTGTGTTACATTTAGATAAATGCAGATTAGAAAGACTTTTTAAAATATTTTTAACATCTAATCCTCATGTTGAGAACATATTAATATATTATATTGTATTATATTACATTATATTCTATTATATTACATTATATTATATTGTCACAAACTGATGACTTATCAATTCAGTTCAGTTCAATTCAATTTCATTCAATTCAATTCAATCTGCTCCAGCAATTTCTGCTTACATTACATCTGTTTACATTACATCTCCTACATTTACATAACATTCAATAACCTTCATTTGTGTGTTACACCGTGACAATCTTAGACTATATAATATCAGAAAGTTAGAAATAAGACGTGAAAAGAAGTGTAGGAATATTAAAGTGCGTTGGGAATGACTTTAATATTCGTGATGTCGCTAAACGAGCCATGCTCTTGTTTGGTTGCTTTATTAATTTGTTTCCGCTGATCATGAACACACAGTAAATGAGCAATAATTACATACTTAACAGTGCGCGGAAGTAAATATTGCCAGCTCATAATTATAAAACACCAGCAAGAGTGCAGATGCTTTGTTTGGCTTGTTGTCTGGGTTTTGGGATGACAGAGTGACAGACAGACACAGGGACGTGAATCACTCTCAGCTCTGTCAGCTGCTGACAGATACACTGGGAGCTGGAGGAAGATCCAGTTTATTTCCAGGATGAATGACGGGAAATAACCTGAAATTTCTCACTGGCCAGAGGACACGGGCGGCTCGTCATATCCACACGGTTGTGGTTACACCCGTTATTAATTGTTATTAATGAGGAGTAATTTGCTGAATAATTTGTCTTTGCAAACCACGAGGTGAGAAGATTTGTGTGCGGTTGTATTAGTCTGACAGCATGAGGAGTTTCACAGATTTCAACGCAGATGACCAGCCTGCTCCTGACAAGCGTGCATCTTCATGTAACCCAGAAAAGAATGGCGGTTTTCACACTGTGGTCAGGCCTGTCATCAGCTATTATTGTCACGTTACGAATGTTTACATGAAGACTCCACTGAACTGAAATCGTGCATATGTCAAGAATGATTCATTTACTACCCTGGGCCCACAATCCATTACATCTCTGGTGCATTATTTATGTTGTTGTACACGGCGTTGAGCTGACGTAGTTTGTCAGTTCGCTGTGATGTTTTCATTTACTGTTACCTACCAGATGTGATGTAAGACTGACTCACACAACTATGAAAGTACATTCTGGATCAAACCAATCACTCAGGCTTGACCAAATATGACACGCCTGTTAAACATGTAATCAAAGGAGCAATAAAGATCAGGATATTCACAAAGACATTTCCAATCAAACAGAAGCCACACAGATGATCCTGATCATCTTTTCTCCCCCCTGTTTATCTGATTGTAAATTTGACTGTCACGTGTATGAATTTAAAAAGTTTCTCCGTCTCCATCCTCAGATACGAGCACAGAAGGTCACATTAGCTCAGTTTAATGCAGCCTCTCTATTTTGCCCCTCTATTGTAGACAGCTGTGTACTCCGGCTCCCCTGTGACCGGCGATCAGCCTCTCGCTGGCCATTTTTAGCAACGTACTGAGTGTCAGAGCAGAGCTGTGCTGTGCATGTCTGTAGCTGCTCCAGCTGGCAGCTGACTGGGCCACAGAGGTGAAGCCGTCAGTCTCGGAGTAAGCAGGTCAAATGTGTTAAAGACGGCGCCGTTACAAAAGGAGTTCTGTTTGACTTGGTATTTGACCTAATATCATCTGGATTCATGAATATTTGATTTAGATGTGGTAATTAGCAAATGCGTAGTCACTCATGAGTTCAATCATTTTTGTCCTTGACTTGACACTCCAAGTTAAAGGAATAAACATTTGCATGTGAGAGATTATGTTTTCACTTTCTTTTTTTTTTACTGTTGAGGCAAAAAAAAAAAACCCAACCTTATTCTCCCTGATTGTGGGGCACTTTGGATATAACAACCAAAATAAAAAAGACAACCTGCCGATTTGTCAGCTACTTTTAAAAATAGATGTACTCAAGAGAGACCTGCACAGGCCCGGCTCTACAGCCGTTGTCAGGGATTTGCAGGGATCCACATGTAAAAAGATAAAAAGATGTACAGTTTTTCAGTGGGTTTTAGCAGAAGATGCTGAAAAGTGAAGACAGAGTGATCCAATCGTTCAATCTGCTTGTGTGCGAGTGTGATTTATGCATCTACAAGACACAATAATTGTGAGGGATAATGTGTTAAAGTGAAAACAGTTTTTGTGTTAATTTAGTCCCAAGATGTAGAAAACCAGGATAGACAACAACACCAGAACATATTATCATATTATACAACAGAATACATGACTGGGATGGAGAGATAGGCCCCAAATACTGACTGAGGAATCACACTCATAATGTACAACTTGGATAATGCTCAAAACTTTACTATGATACTGTAACACCATAGACTGTATATAGAATGGATGAAGGTACGGTGACGTCACCTGTAGGTAGTAGCTTTGAGCCAGAAGTGACCATATTTGGATATGAAGGGAGGAGTGAGGAGGCGGGTCTAACCCTGACCACACTGCCCAATGTGTATGAGACTGAAGTTTAGGGTTAGGCTGTCAATCAAAGTAACCATGCCCCTAAATCTTCCTCTTTTTGAAGGCTGATATCTACTAAATGACTTTTTTTCAGATGGACCATCAGATAAGTGAAATAAACTGCAGCTAATGACACCAGAATGACTTGAATAAAAAATGTATTGACTAGTATTTCATGATTGAAAATGACCATGTTTGAATTAAAGTCAATCGGAGCCAGCATCTAGTGGCTGTTGGGATTTTTGCAATTTTTTGTATTTCCACATTGGCCTCATTTTTGAGCCTGGTTGCTTCGTCCATTTCTATATACAGTCTATGTGTAACACGTATTATACGACATACCACAAAAACATATCAATATATTTACCAATAATATTGTTTAAAACTTAAATTGCTGAAAAGTATATCAACAGTAGCTTCAAGTCATTGTGTTTAAGTATTCAGTGGTGAACATAACATTTAATATTCAACTCCGGTTCAGCCTGCAGTGTTTGTTTTCTTCATTTCAAAGTGTCATTACAAATGCAGCCCTTGATATATTTTAAAAGTTACATAAGCAGAGTACAATCAAATCAACAGTGCATTAATAAAGCTTGAATGTGCAAAAGGATTGATTTGAGAAACCATGATGATTGGAACGCCAGCTGCGACCTGCTGGTAGGAGCATAAACTGAAGAGGAGGAGGTCATTTTGTCTATTAATATTGATACTAAACATGGCCCGCAGTTTACTTCTGCTGAGCTGCCAGGTTGTCAGACTTCAGGCTGCTGGCAAAGCGCCCACTATCTCTGCTGCACTGTTTGCATTTAAAGGGTGAAACCGCTCTGAATTACAGGAGGTAGAAGACTGTCAGCGCACTGCTGCTCACTACGTGCTGAATGGTTTAGGCATATTACATCTGTGACGTCGCAGCAGGTGTGTTAGCGATTCAGGACACCTGCTGTGACGTCCCTCGGTGGGGTCACGGTGAGCAGCAGCAGCTATTTTCCCTGTGAGTCAGAGCTGCTTCATGTTGATAGTTGGTTTTGGAAAATACACTAATTTGCTTTCTTGCTGAGAGTTAGATGAAAATATTGATACCACTCGTGTCTGTGGGTTAAGCTTGAAGCTGGAGTCACTTAATTTAGTATCAGGGCTCCTGTTTGGTATAACAAATGAGATTTAAGTTATTAATTAGAGACCATTAGATCTGCTGGTAGGCGTGCTTTTGAACTTTGTACAGATTATATTTTATCTCTGTTTCCTGTATTTATGCTATAGTGTGGAAATATATTATTCCCTTTTTGCTGGAGGGAGGCTAAGCTTGTGTAGACCTTTGTTTTTTCACCTTTTTTTAATCCTGAAATATATTTTATGTCCTTCACTAATAAATCTAAATGTAAACACATTTTTAAAAGTTGCTCTTTCTAGTTATTAGTCAAGGAATGGGGATATTTTTTTGATAAGTAAAGTAGATGACACAAAGAAAATATTTTACTATTATTATTATTATAAAATGAAATTTGAGTCTCATCCTCTTACCACACATTTCTGTAAAGTCTCTATGGCTCCAACTTCACACTTCAAGCACAGACCTGTATCAATGTTTTTTTATGTAACTCTCAATAAAACAGCGCCTGTGTATTTTCCAACACCTTTCTTTTAACTCCAACCCACAGCGGCCTCTCTGTGAATGTTTTCATGTCTGTCAGTGTGCTTAACTAAACTATTTCTGTCTTCTCTCTTTGTTCCCCTGAATGCAGCGCTCCAAAATAGCAGTTTATGAGAAAATGTGGTCATACATGAAATCAGCTGAACCCTCAGTGTTTGCCAAGACAACACCAGACGGGGTTTCCCGGGTACGAAAGTCGAAGGGCAAGTTTGCCTTTCTTCTCGAATCCACTATGAACGAGTACATAGAGCAGCGGAAGCCATGTGACACCATGAAAGTGGGCGGCAACCTCGACTCTAAGGGCTATGGTGTGGCCACGCCTAAAGGCTCTGCATTAAGGTGGGTGGGATAATATAACAATATCCTCCATGTTGTTATAGTATTCCACCTACCCTGATGTCTCCTTTTGTCATTCTCTTCTTCCTCACTCCTTAATTCTTCTTTTTTTTTCTAAGTGCATCACTGAGTGAACAGTATTATGAGTTATCTGACCTGAATCTACACATTCAGCCATTTTTTTTGTTGTGTCCTAAGTGTCCGGTGTGTGTCTGTTATTTTCCTTCTTCCTCTTAAGGTTATTGGTATATTACACACATTCATCCATTTGAATGTTGATGTGCACTCTCACCTTCTCCCAACCTTGTTTGTTTCGTCTCTCTTCCCTTCAACCTCTCCTCCCTCCTGGTTTTCTGTGCTGCTCTTCTGTTGCATTGCCTCTAATTCAACACTGAAATATTTCTTTCATTAATTTGCTAGTTAAAATGCTGGTCTGTCAGTTGTGATGAATGTTAAGCTGCATGCTGGATGTCCTTATTTCTTATTCAACGATGACAGAATGTCCCCATCCCGCACACTTCAGTTACAAGCAATGTAACCCTCCATGCCACCTCTCTAATATTTAACATTTTCTTTGCTGTAAAAATGCTTCTTACCCTTCCACACCAGTGAAATTCTTTACCAATTTGTCCCTCCCGTGCTCCCCTTATGAACCATTGATATTTAACACTACTTTTTACTAATATTCTATATTAGATTTCTCACGGACCTGTTCATTTTCTTACAAGTTATGTTTTATCGTTTCAAGAAATGCTGTTAACCTGGCAGTGTTAAAACTGAATGAGCAAGGCCTCTTGGACAAATTGAAAAACAAATGGTGGTACGACAAGGGAGAGTGCGGCAGCGGGGGAGGTGACTCTAAGGTCAGCCTCAATGTCACCAAAGTCGGGTATCCTAGAACAGAGTAATCGGCAAGGCTGTCGTCACTGACCGTAGTCTCTCTGGGGCCAATCGCCTGAAAACAAGTTACTGATAAATAATGTTTTTACCATTTTTATTGTGCAACTGTGGTCAACTGGGAACCCTTTACTTGGCTAATGGAGGAGAAAAAAACAACTTAATGATGTGAGATAAACCAAAGTTCAGTGATACAGAAGTAGGAAAGGCAGTGGTTAGATTTGTGTTTGTGACAGTGTAGCTGTGTGTTTTTGGCCTGTGGTTATGAAAGACAGAAACCTTCTTCTTCTCCTCTGGTTTTTATAGCTACAGGCCAATGTGAAGGCTTTGTATCTTCATATGTGGCATTGAAAGTATTTCCAGAAGGCTTGAAGTGAATATGTAATCTAGTTGAGACGATGTACATGCACTCTCCACTCTGCCGCCTGGGCGTTAGGGCAGGCACGGGGAACAGCGTTGTCTTGAGGGGACTAAGCATCGCAGGCAAACGTGAGAATTCTAATGACAAAGTGACAACTAACGGTCCAAACTTTTTTGTCCAACATCCTTTCACCGAATTCCAGCGTAAGACTGACAGAAACCTTTGGTTGGTCTTGATCCAAGACCAGTCAAAGTCTTTCCATGGCCACCCTGACCTGGTCTACCCTGCAACAAGTAGAGTGTAAGATCTGAGCAGGGGCTCCATTTGTACAAGAGGATTTGATTTGAGATTTATTTTTTCATAAAGTAACACAAAGAACTGTAATTGTGTGAAAATGTATTTAGATGTGAAAGTGAGACGATGCAACTTGTTGAGACAGCTGCCACTGTGATCTTTAGAGTTAGTGCATGTACCACTGTTAACCACTGAGACATGCTAAAACACAATGCAGCACAATAATGAAGTAATGTCACTTACTATACATAATTTAAAGTGTTGTATTGTTCTTTAAAAGTTACATAGTCTCACTTTACCAGTAGATTTAAAAATGAAGAGAACAATTGAGCTAAACTAAATATCTTGGTTTTTCATAGTGTTTGCACATAATGTTATTTATACATATATCCTTACTTACAATACTTTTACAATTTTGTCAATATTTTATAAAATATTGACACTGACAAGGGTTTTTTTTCAATCAAATCTGTTGTACAGACTTTCTATAAATGAGGCCCCTGATCCTGTGTTTCAGACACCAGGGCGTAGTTAACAACCCGACTCTGGATCCATCTCTGCCTCTGCTCTTCAGCTTGCATCATGATTACAGTACACTCGGCATATTGTGAGAGAAGAGACCAGGCGAACTTTGCCGCTATTGACTCTGGTCATCCATTCCTGAGTGAGCGGGATATTGATACCACCAGAGGGATAACACAAAGAAAGCCGTCTCCTCTCGCCGTCAATTTGCCTCTGTCCCTTTAGGTTCTGGTTAGGAGGAGAGTATAGGTGATCAGTGCAACAGTATCACATCTGACTGCCACATTTCTTCATCCTTATTTCACTTTCAGAAATGCATGTGTGGGTAATTTAACAATGAGGTGGAAATATATTGTATGTAACGACCACTGAGAAAATATTCACAGTATAGCATTAAATAATTTTCTGTAGATATTTGTATACTCTGACACACTAAACCAAACAGAATTGTAAAATCACATTTCCTTACAGGTGCTGGGTGATTTTAAACATTTACGTTCCTGTGGGTTAATTTTACATCAGACAGTGTTTTGATTTTGAGGTTTTGTTTTTTTTTGCATGGGCTGTTTGTTTGTGGTCTTTAATGTTTTCTGGACACCATCCTTCTCCTCCTGTGTTCCTGGTTTGCAGACAGACTGAAAGGTAAAGTTGTGACATCACTAAAACCAGAGGGAGCCGGGAGTGGACACAATAAAAGAAACACCTGTGCACTGTATCCCATCCAATACAACCATAAAAACTTTCTTGGTGAAGCTTATAATTCTGATGAGATGTAAGGCACTGCCACAGATTGCCAAAACACAGAGGTGAGTCCACACCTCTCTGATACAGCCTGAGCATTATGGATTATTAAGCTTCACAAATCTAAGATTTATAGCACTGCTGTTGTATTGCATTGCAACAGATTGCACAGACGTTCATGATATTCTGTCCACCCCCACACTTAATCAGGGGGTTGGAAACCGACTCCTTTCATTCATTGTTTAAATAGAAAACGTGCTCTAACAATTTGAGTAAAAAAATATATATATATATTAGTAATATTAGTGTTGTCTTTTTTAATGGTTTGATGAACTGAACATCACAATTAATACTGTCAGACTCATTCAACAAGAGCAGGGGTTTAAAGTTTGTTTTCAAAATTAATGAGCAACAAGGAAAAAATGAATCTTCTCTTGTGAGGAGCCAAGAAGATGAAGGGACTTTGGATTGTTTTGAAATATCTGTTTCCAGGAAGAAAATTACTTCAAATACTCACAAATTTCTCTGAAATCTGATCAACTGGTCAACTGGATGCATGATTAGTGAGTGTTTATATGAATAGGAAGTCACCAAAGAGAGTGTAAACGTGAGAGAAGTGAGTGTGAACTACAGCACAGTATTAATCACAGTAATGCATTTTTTCGATGCTGTAAAATTGCATTTTCTGAGTAAATATTAGTCAGATAAGGGAACGCTAGTGCACAGTATCACAAGTTGTGGGTTCATAAAAACTCCTTATCTTCATTCTGGAGTGTATATGGCATGAAATAACACACAGTAGTAATGTTCACGCTATATAGTGCAGCTAATGGTAATTTTTTTTTCAAGGTTTAGCTGTGTAAAAGAGCCACTGAATTAGTTACAATAAATGCATGAGGGTCCAAGGTTTTCCATGTAATGTGTGCAAGGTGATACAGTGTCCAGTCCAATCAGCTGGTAAGAATAATAACAGGAAATATCAAACAAGATAGAAAAGGTACAACTGAACTGCATTTAATAAAAGTATTAATACTATTAACTGGTTTGTAGTGGGGGTGGATGGTGCACATTAGCCTCCTACATTTGATTGCACCTTAACAGCAGTTACCACAATGATGCTGTAGAAACTCACTAAGTCGCAGCAGTGGCAGCACATTGTAATTATTCCTTTAATTTGAGCTGTTTATGGCAGAAACTCTCTCAGTTTGTTGTTAAAAATCCTGATAAATTGGCCTCTTCATCTGTTTGAGTTCACTCTCAGTGGAGCTGTGAAATGCTATTACTTCAGAGGTTTGGGACAGCTCACAGTGTTTCTCTGTTTGACAGTAAATGACAGGTGGAGTTATTCACCAGTACACAACACAGTGCAACCAGCAAGCCAGGAAAAATACTCTAATGCTGTAACAAAGTAATTACAAACCCAGGTTGCTTCAGGGCTCAGAAGGGAAATGGTCGTTTTCCTTTTTCTTTCTGTTCCTCCCACCGAGCGCCTCTGACAGCCGAGTCTGTCCACCTCTGAAGTCTCCAGCAGTGATGATGACAGTTATTTAGCTGTGATGTTCAGTCTGAGTTTTAAATGAAACATCTTACTAAATGTATTTTCATCCATATACAGTAATTAGCAATGTCCAGACTTTTTCAGTGTTTAACCAAAGATCAAACTCACCAAACATGTCGCTCCAGCTTCTGCTCTGACCTGTTTCTGTGCAGAGGATTTCACCTTCTGTGGATCAACATTATTTTAATTATTTATTTTTCACAACCTAAAAGTTCCAGAGAAATATTTTAGTGTTTCTTACAGGACAGTATATAATATTCAGAAGTCCATGGTCACCACCTGGTGGTGCGTTTGAGGGTCTTTATCTGATGACCAGCTAGTTGTTGAACTGCAGCTTGTTTTTGCAGAAGACTGGATAAACAAAAAAACCCTACATGTATAATTTATAACACATTGAAAAAAACAAGTCAGGAGAGTTGATCATCCTACCCAGCATGCAATGGGGCTGTGTAGACTTTGTCCAATCACAACCAATTAGAGTCAGTCAATTATCCTGTCACTTAATGATGCTGCTTGTATTATTATCATGGGTAAACTGAGGAGAACAAAATGTATGAATATAAAATTAGGGACTGAACTCGTTTAGTGAAAAGCTCTTTCCCTTCAAGGAGGTCAAAGGTCAGATCCAGCCACAGGATTAAAAGTAAAACTAAATCTCAGTTCACGTTGTTTCCCTGCTGAACAGAAGCTTCTCTTAATGTGTCATAGACGAAAAGACACAAAAATATATGGTATTAGTCACTAAATGCTCAATAATAACTTTAAAAAGTGAGTTTTGTTGTGATTAAGTTAAGAATGATTCAGAAAAATATAGAGTTTTTTTTATGTGGATGTGCACATTTGTGCCTCACTTGAAATGCAGTTCATTCTCTTTTCTTCTCTGCGACGCATCCAAAACGTGTCACGTCCCAAATAATAGAATAATTCAAAACTACTGTTTGTGGATTTAGCGTGAGGCTGATCTTCGCTCCCCTGGAAACACTAAAACATAAACATTCAAAAAGCAGGAACTGGAAACAAGTAGTGAAACTGATGATTCTGCACCAGAGGAAGATTAGATTTTAAACTCTGTTCCCTGGTGTGGTTGTTGTTGTCGACTCAGGCTGTGAAACGATTACAGTTTGTCGCTGCATTTAAAATCTAGTTTGTGTTGTTTGCCTTTGTGAGGCTGTTTTCAGAACTTATGCAAAATAACCATAACTTTACCTTTCAAAGAGCTCTGACTGGAGACCAGGACCACAGACCATCTACCTCTTAACTTTATTTATTCAAACAGGATTTGTATTCTATCTGACATACAAAGAAAACACAGTGGTGAATACAATATATTTGATGATGTTAGATTACAAACACTGATCTTTTTTCTGAAAGGAAACAAGCCTGGAAATCTAGCAGTCAAGGGAATTGAGCATAATGTCTTGCAAAACAAACTCCCCCAAATTATGACTCTGTCCTCCAAACATCGGGTTTGAGTGAAATATCTACAGAGACTCTTGCAACCAAATTTCCCCAACTTCATCTCGCTGATATGTTGCTGCAGAGCAACAGACAAACTTTATAATCTCAGAGTTTTAATAACATTTAAAGCAGCTTGTTTCCTCTCTGATTGGTACAAATGTGAGTTTGAAAGGTTGACTTTGTGAGACATTAGCTTCTAGTTGCTATTCATGAATTGGACTGCTGTGTTTGTCTGTTAGTCAGGAAAGGGTTCCTGTTAGATCCACCTTGCTAAACACCAAAAGGCTGCCCATAGCGAAAATAATGTGCCCTCAGCAATTACTGCCTCTGTTTTCTTTCATTCTTTGAAAGCTATGCAGCAGCTGCTTTATTCTGCAAGTTCAAATCTTTTCTCTTCTTGTGATCAGTGTGTGCCGATTACTCAAAGCGATATAGGTGGGGTCTGGCATGCTAGGGTAGTCATGGATCATGAAAGTCATATATTTATACATATATACATATATACTGTAGTGTTGCTTGCTATCTGTGATATGTTGGCCAGGACCCTACTCTATCGCTTTGTACAGTATAAAGTAGTTTAAAAAGTTGAATAACATAAAATAACATAATACAATGTTATTTATGTTATTTCCCACGTGAAGAACTCCTGTAAACCTTGCAGTATTGAAACTCAGTGAACAAGGCATCTTAGACAAGCTGAAAAACAAATGGTGGTACGATAAGGGTGAATGTGGAACCAAGGACTCTGGAAGTAAGGTCAGTCGCTGCAGGTCTTTTTATACTGATTGCAAAATGCATTTTGACCTAACTGTTCATATGCAAACATCTAAAGCATACATGTTAATCATGACATCTGGAAAACACTTAAAAACTACATTTACTCTACACATACTGGAATTTATTTACACTTTGATCATGACTCATTACATTGACATGACTTCATTATTATTATTATTGTATGAAGATAATTCTCAATTTATTTAAAGAAAATGCAGCATGATTACACAATTTTTTATTCATACCATTCAAATTATGAAAAGTTGAACTGAAACCATTATACTGCTATTTTTATAATCCAAACCTTTATTGAAATTTAGTTTATTGGTGGTCTTATTCATTTGTATGTATTTTCCAAAGGCGTCCTTATTCTGACAAAGTCCAGACTGACCTTTAAATACCATCTGAGCACAAAGTGGTCAAATGGTGTTTAACAGTCATGTCTCATAGATGGAGTGTCAGAGTGAGGAACATTTTTTACACTTTATTACACCTTTAATTATCATAAAAAATATATATCACAGGCCAATTACCTGATTATTTGAGGTGTAAAAGTCAAATTTACTGCCGTTAGGATGATAAAAAATGTCCCACAGAGTTAGGATGCAAATGGTAAAACTCACATAAATGAATTTCAATATTACTGTTTGGCTTTTAATAGCAGCAAAATGGTTCAGTTCACCCTCCGCAGCTTGCCACTTTGATTGTACAGATGCAGTGTTTTGAAGGTTAGCAGCTATGATAGTAAACTCAGGGTTTTGATCTGTAGACCTGTACGACCACGACCGCCTTCCTCTAGCCGTGGCCTCGTAAAGAGACCATAAAGCAGGATAGATAGCAAGTCTCTCTACATTCACCTTCCCAGCTTTTGTTACGGTACGAATAACTTGAGAGCAGGAATCAGACACATTTAAGTTGTTCCAGTTTTTCCTCACTTGTAGGCTAAATTAAGCAACTTTTTTTTACCTCAGAGGGTTTTGTAGCCACATTTAGCAGACCTCAGAGTTACTGTGTAGTCATAGTGCAGCAGGATGTACATGTAGTGTTGATGTTGGGTGTATGTGTGCCACTTCAAAAAAGTCTTAACAATGGTGTCTACCTCCCCCAGGACAAGACAAGTGCACTAAGCCTGAGCAACGTGGCAGGAGTCTTCTATATTCTGGTCGGAGGGCTCGGCCTGGCAATGACCGTGGCTTTGATAGAGTTCTGCTATAAGTCACGGCAAGAAACCAAAAGACTGAAGCTGGCAAAGAATGCCCAAAACTTTAAGCCAGCCCCTCCAGCAAATACCCAGAATTTTGCCACGTACCGTGAAGGCTACAACGTGTACGGGACAGAGAGTGTAAAAATCTAGAGGGTACGACTTTTATTGTTGCTTCCATGCTGTGTCATTATCATTACATTGATCTAAACATCACAGTCTTATTTCAACTCAAAATTTCTACTTTTCATTTTCAGAGCATTTAAGTTGTACTGTGTTTTATTTTCCCAGCATGCAACACACATTGGAAACTTAAATGAAGTCCCATGGATTAAAGGAGTAGAAAACCCATGGTTGAAATAGAGTTTGGAAAATGTAAACTAATGATTACGATGTTTGAATGAGCTCGTACCACTAAGATAGAGGATGTGAGGAGGCTGCCATGTTTAATAATTCATTGGAGCAGAAAATCTATCCTTTTTTCTGATTGGTTGAAATGCTCTGACATCACGTGGGCTCAACATGGTGAGTTAGACCACAGAAGCACTGGGATTGTTGTTGTCACCACAGCACAATCTGTAAAAAAATCTGTATTCACTGCCTTCACAGTCACTTTCTGGATCTATGTTTGACCCCTTCAGTAGTGGAGATTCAGCCTTGAGCCCACGTGATGTCATCATCACAGTGACCCTGGAACCACCACACAAAAACACCCAGAACTTTTTCAGAAGTGGTGAAATATGCCTGAAATTTTAGTCAGGGGTTCTCGTTTTTACCGACCAAAGTATGTTTTTATATTTCATTTTCTGTCCCTTTGGCATGAATTAAATCTAATTGTCTTTTATTTTCTAGTAATGAACAGTGACAACCATGGTGGAAGTTAATGTCAAATTCACTTGATCAAATTCAACAAATGTTTGTTCACATGTGTGATTGGATGCTAAATAATTACCTTTTGTAAAGGTCACACATCGTAAGTTTGGACTCATTATAGAAAGTAACTTCAAGTAGGTCACTCTTCTGAGACATGTTTATGAGTTAAGCTTGAACTACAAACACGTAGCTTCTCATTTCCTTCTTCTTTGCACATCTTGTGTCTGCAGAGGTGAAATGTGTCGATTCCCACTGGTGCGTCTGGATGGAAACTGCCACTCTGTGTGACCCCGACACCCCGAGGTTGGCATCCTGAAGGCAAACAGCCTTCTTTGTCATCAGCTTGGACACAAGCCTACAAGTCAACAAGTGCTCATTTTGGGTTAGAAACCCGTCACACTAACAGAGGGCAATGACGCAACAGGACTTTTGCTTCTGGAAACATGGGATTTGCCTCTCGTAGTGCCTTATGGAGCAATTTCAGCGTCATGGCAATGCAATTAGAAATTAATTCACTTGAAAACAAAAAACAAAAAAAATCTGTGGGACTACGGCAAAACGTTGCTTCAAATGACAATTCGATGAACTGTTGTAATTTTAGTTGTTTTCTATTTTGAAGAAGAAGAAAAAAAAAAGCCATGATTTGAAATCAAAATCCTGGAGTACTTATTAAGTCATTTGAATCCTTTACAGACATATTTTTGTGGTGAAATCTTAAGTTTGGTTAAATGTTATATTTAGTGAAGTAAAGTCATTTTCTTGTTTTACTATAAGACTATTTTCAGTGTCAGAATATTTAGGACAAGCATCAATCACTAGGGTTAAGCATAAATTGATAAACTGATGACATTGTACCCCAGTTTTTACTCAGAAAATATCAGTAACATGAAACTAGTGGTCATCTGAAACAGCTTAGGTGGTGTTATTTTCAAAGCCTGTTGAACTTCATATACAACTGACTGTGTATTCACTTAGATGCTTGTTTTAAATCAACCATGTGCATTTGTTTCAACTGCCACTTTGAAAAGATGACATTTTTTATTGAAATGAGGTCCGCTTTTAATCACTTAGTGCCATATTGTTGAAATCAAAAGAATTATAAATACTTTAGAGACTAGGAAAGTGACCCCTTTTTATGTAACAGAATATTCAAATGGTTTAACTGAGCTTATGGTTTACACTTTGTACACACTTAGAAGCCGTTCTCATGTAAGTGCAGTATCTGCAGCTGTGATTCTCAACATTTTTGGTAACTGATAACACACCATAGCTTCTTTGGTTGTGATGAGCTTTCTGTGTCTATGCATTTATGCAGAAGGTGAGCTGTACATTGAGGAAAGAGCAACGAATGAAACATTTGTCTGTTTGTATAAGTGAACTTTTTATAAAATGAAGGAAAAAAAAAACAAAAACCTACAAATTGCTACAAACCACGTGCGCCTACATTTGTTTAGTATATCAGACTTTCTCATCCTTTTTCTCCCCCCAGATAAAATGCATGTAAAATTTGGTGGTAAGTTTTTACCAAACTGCAACTCGAAATGGACCCTGGTTTTAGTTTGCGTCTGATAACGACTTTTGATCCAGTTTGGTTTTAGGTTTTTTTTTTCTCCCCAGTTCATTTGTAACAGTACCTCAACCATGAGAGTTGCATGTATGGACACAGTGAACCTCTGTGAGAGGTCATGTACAAAGGATTTTATTACATTTCCTTAATAAAAACAGGTTTATATTCATCTTTGGGATTTGTGTTTGATTTTTTTAAGTGAAAATTAAAGTATGAATCTTCCTGTTCAATCACGTGATCAACAGATTACAACAACAAAAAGAAAATTGAAACTGAGGAATAACTGTCGTGCAGATAATCACCGTGATGTTTGTGAAGAGCAAAAGAAAGATAAGAGACAATATCAAAGTGACACACTAGGAAAACTATTATTTATTGGGTTTGTTTCTTTTTTTTGTTTTTTTAAAAAAAGCTTACACTCATTGAGTACAGCAGATAAAATCTCCAAAGTCATTTCGAAACAGTTGTATTTGGAGTAAAGAGCATCAGATTTTTTTTTTGTTGTGTGATTTTCTTTTCTTTACAATTCTACATTTGATTCAAGGTTGAACTGACATTTTTTATAAATTATGTAAAAACCAGATTAACACAAAAATCACAAAAGAACTGAATGGGACATCCAAAAAAAGAAAAAAAAAAGGAAAAGAAATAACATGATGTGAATTTCATGTTACCTTCTTTATTATTGTACACAATATACAAACTGGTCCTTTGTATCACTTTCCTCACTTACACCTACCTACTCGGATTAAAAGGTGGAGATAAATAAATAAAAGGTATCTAAGTATCTCAAAAAGGATATGAGGTAAGTGAATATGGAAAGCATGTTAACTCCAATAAAACGAGCAAAAAGCAAAGCCTGACAACGTACAAAAGAAATACACATTTTCAAGCATGGGATTATTGAATCCATGACCTGATGCTACCAAGAGATCATTTCATACAGTAACCACATTTCTAGCAAGAAGAATAACACTGATTACGGCAGCATGTTGTGCCCATATCCAATAATAAAAAAGAAAAGGGGAAAAGAAACCATCGTGCAGCTAGTTTACTGTAGTTTGAAATGAAAAAAAAAAAAAAAAAAGGTGATGTGTATTAAGAAAACTACAGCTACCAACAGGTTGGGATGGGAGTTTACAGAGAAACCAAAACAGGCAGAAATATGAGAAGAAGTTAACAACAGAGTACAGATGGAGGTGCAGATGTCTCGTGGATTAAAAGCACAGCTTCTCCAGTTCTGCTGCCACAGGTGGAGGAAAGAGGAGGGAGCACAACATTCATCAGACACTTTCCACCGCATGGTTGTTTTGAGAGATGTTGACAAAGAAGCTGAATGCATCTTACCTTCATCCATTACTGCACATTATCTGTGCTTGTCAGAGGATTTATGAGTATGATTGTTAAGGGAAACAGTGGATTAATTAAACACTGAGTAGTTGACAAGTACTGAATTATTGACTGTCAAAAACATCTGTGTTGACACAGCACAACACTGTGGTTCAAAAGAAACAGCAAACAATTGGGGGTGTGCATCTCTCCCCTAGAAGGAGATACAATGTGTATCCCGACAAAGGGGCTTCAATACATTCAGAAATAATGTTTTTAATATGATACGATCTGACCCACTTCTTTACAACTGCTTACAGTAGTCCTTTATTTTCCTTTACTTCATTACATAATGAAATACAGCAATTCTATAAAAGTGGCAGTAGTTGTTATTTTATAGCACCATGGGGAAACAAAGGAAACATGGGAAATGTGTCTTTTCAGAATAACATGTCATTGTGTTTATTACCTTTGCAGACAAAGACAAATAAGTCCTTTCTGTCGGGACATTATGAATATAAACTTCAGTCTGTCTCACACAGACAAGTCCAGGTGTCTCACTCTGGCAGCCGAGGGAGAAATATGAAAATATGGGGCACTGTAAACTGTCGTGCTGTCGGACATGTTTTTCTCTCACAAGCTGTTTAAATGATGTGATAAGTTCTGTGTCAGCACAAGAATCTCACTATGCATCAGTCAGCTAATTAAAAATTTCAATATAGCTAATTTCAAATCCGGTCATTGTTGGATTCATGTTACATTTCTATCGACCCGTGTGCTTGTGGATCAATGCGCTCGCATCTTTAACATTTAAACCAATTACCAACTTGTATTGATTAATCTTGACACCCCTACAAACAATCCTAACTGTGAAGACTGTAAATAACAGCCTGAGATAAAGTGAGTGACAAAATAAAGTGGGACACAATGGTCAATCAAAACGTCTCAAACTTAAAGGAGATATATTATGGAAAATCCTCTTTTTAGTCTTTTATATGAACTGTTTGGGATTTGGTTTACTTCCAAGTCCATTGACTGAGATTTTAAAACCATCTCATTGTTTGAGCTGCTTCAACAGAAATACCTGGGGTAAAACAAGCCACTCTGGATTTGGCTCTACTGTTACATCACAATACAGCAAACAGTGTCTAACAGACATTGCTTTAGCCAATCCCTCCACAGTATCCCACAGCGTCAGAAGTGTAGGCTCCACCTTCTTGGATTTCTCCGTTACAAAGAGAAGTTTGGCCGTGACATGAGTGCAGCCAAAACTCAGTTTGACTTGTAAAAACCCACACATTTCGTTACACAGGCTGCCAGCATCACAGCGGAGTGAATTTGTCTCATTTTCATTTACTCGTGTAGCGCTGGTTTCCTGGTTACAGCGACGGTTTCACCATGTCAGTGCAGAGCGATGGAGGGGAGCATTAAAGGTACAGGCACTGAAAACAGCCTGTTCTCAGCGGAGGTGATGAAGAGTGTTTTTGAAGGAGACTACAATACAGGATCAAACTGGAGTTTCAGCAAGAAACTTCACAGACATGTTCTAGAGATGTATAAGACTTATTTAAACTTCCCTAAAAACCAGTATAATATGTTCCCTTTAAACTACGAGGTCTGAGCTGAGGACCTTCATCAGTTTAACTGTGCACACTGGATCAGAGGGGACTGTGGATACTGAAGGAAGAAATGAGCCCACAGTTAAATGCTCAAATTAGACAAGTCAAACGTTATAGGATGAGGATTAGCGGTCTAATTATGTTTACAAGCAAGTCCTGTTGGCTGGATCCTCGGTGCAATAAGGCCGCCACTGCTGCAGCGTTTTATTGGATCAGAGCGTTTAGTGACACACAATAGATAAAAATGGAAGTAATTCTCTCATAATGGAAAACAAATTTAGTGCTGGGAGCAGCTGCATTGAAAACACTTTGAAACACTGGTACACAAAGGTTTACTTCATATCAAAATGCTAAAAATGAGCAGAAAGAAATGTGGATTCAAACAAAGCAGGTGAACCCAGCTGATGTGGGTCTTTAAACAGTAAATATCAACACCAAACAATATCAAATATCTACAACTGTGACTTCAGTGTCTCTCTGCATTTAAGGATATTGCTTTTTTTCTTCCTTTCCTCCGCTGCTGTCCCTCTTCTCCTTCTTCTCTTTATCATGTCTGGACTCCTGCAGCACAACAACAAACACAAGTCTGAAGTGAAACAGCAGTGACCCAGTATCAGTATTGGAAACACATGAATATTTATCAATGATTTCTATATTAATCAAATCAAAATGTCCTCAAAGTGATGAAGTTCTGTATTTGAGGGAGAAGAGGATTAAAGTCCATGTACTGTACAGAGACACGAGGAGAGAGGCTGACGGGCTGAACTGACCTTTTTGCCTCCAGAGGACGTTCGCTCAGGTTTCACAGACTCGGCCTTCTCTTTACTGGACGATTTGGATCTTTTGCTCTTCTCTTTTTCAGCTGACAGTGGGGAGTCACAGGAAGGACTTGTGCTCTTGCTGTTTTTGGAGGAATCTGGGGAGAAAAATATTCAGTTCACTTTTTCTTTTACTTCTGAGGCGATCGGCAACGTTAGATTTTGTCGGGACACACACACAGGCAGACACACACACACACACACACGCACACACTCACTGGTTCCATTCTCATCCTTTCTGCGTTTGGACTCTTGACTCGTCTCGCGGTCGTTGACAGCGTGGTCCTACCAGAAGGACGGTAAGAGTTAGAGATGATGACATCCAGGCCTTCTAGTGCCAGACATGTGTTAATGTACGTGTGAAAATATGTCCCTTTCCTTTGTTGCTTTCATGTCCGACTAATATGAACAGACTGACTAAAGAACAGTAGCTTCACTTCAAGGTGTTAAATACTGACTCTTTTCCTGTCTTTCCGATCCTTCTCTTCCTTCTTCTCTTTGGATCGGCCTTGTGTGTTCTCTGAATCTTTCTTCTCCATCTCCCTCTCTCTGCTCTTGGACCGGGCTACTGAATTGTAGGTGATGTGGTGCTGCGAAGACAATTACATATGAAGAGAAGAAGTGTTGTGATGTTGTTACGAGCGCCTTTACATCGAGTGTGAATGGGACTGCAAATTGAATGTGTTATTGTGGAACAAATGAGGAACAAAACCAAGATGAAAACAACTACCTACTGAAATATTCTTTGTCACCACACATTGATCTTCATAGATATGTGAAGTATTTGTACACACTCCTGACCTTAAGTAACTGGACGGTGACACATTCTCTCTCCTCTCCAGGCTCTGTGCGTCACTTAACAAAATAATGGATGTTATATTAAAGTGCTGCAGCTTTGAGTTGAGTAGATTTTTGTTGATCTTGAAAGAATTGTGAGAGAGCTTTTAACATCAAAAGGGCCAAATTGAAAAGTTTGAAAAGTAATTGAACACTTGGCTAGAAAAGGTTTCTTGGCCATGAGTGGCTCAAAGTTGACTGAGAAGTCGTCTGTCAATGTGAGGCGTAAAGAGATGACCATGCACGTGAAGAAGATGATAAAAACAGAGAAAATGTAGTCTTTGTAATTTGTCAAAAATAATATTTCAAAAAGCCGATGAGCAAAAGAGAACTGGAAATTGGCAAAACCCTGGAAGACCGAGGAGAGAAAGACCGGAAGTTGGAAAATGTCACTGTTGTTCAGTTTGGTATTTTTAGAAGCAGAATAGACCAAGCTGACAGATTCTGGTCAGACGCCCATGCATTTTATCTTTGTGTCTGAATCCAAAAGCCTGAACCTTCAACACTGCAGGTCCACGTCTCCAAACTGACGACAGCCAACAATTATCACTGCATTACATTGGTTGACTTCCATCAGTCATATTGGAAGTGGAGGATTACTGTTGGCTGCCAGTGAAAACAGGACTCAGAGAAATGTGTCAGTCTATCACACTGTGTATTAATACCATTTAGTACTCACAGGGGCCCTATAACACAGAAAAGACTTGTTTTTAACTTTTCATAGGTGAAATAACAATTGACAAATTCAGTAAATTAATGATAATGATAATAATAATATGATAATAATGTGTTTTTAGCTGTGTACAGCTGTCATTTAGGATATTAGTGTCCTGAAAATCTGTCTGTTACAGAGGCAGGCACACAGCAGTGTGACACTGTACATGTACATCTTCCTGTAAGAATATTAAAAGGAGAAAAGTTATGTCCAATAAGAAATATGGTCTTAAGTAGGTAGCTGCTTTTTTCATTATAATAGTAAAACATTTCAGTTAGGTTGCAAGTTTTTAAGAGGTCCAACCAGCGAGGACGTCACATTGTCATTACTGTCGGTTATTTAACCTTCAATCATCAACACACGTGGAATCATAATCAACAGCGTCACAAACTGCTGCCTCCACAATGACCACACAGTTCAACCAACACCTCAACGTCACTTTTCATGAAGCTAGGTTTTATCACATTAATTACACTGTAAGAATTACACTGCATTAGTTTTAGTTGGTTCCCAGTTTATTAGGTTTATTCACATAGAATCAAGGCTACAATTGCCGCCTCAACTAAACAGTAACTTTTAGGGCAAAGAACACTAATTAACTGAAGTAATTATTTTCTATTTGTACTTCATTTGGGCTGTTAACAGGGATTAGTTTTATCTTTTTTGTTTTAGTGTCAAAACAAAAAGAAATTACAATTGATGTGATTGACGAGGCCCGACTGGTGTTTAAGCTACACCAGTGTGTATTTTATCAAATTACTTTTGTGTCTTAATTAAGTTTTTGTTGTCTACAATGTTTGTCATCAAGTGTCTAATTACGAACCAGCAGGTGAGGCCAACGTTCTCAAAAACACTGAACCTTAAAGCTAAATAATTATTTTTGTGGTAAAAAAACTCATTCAAATATATGTGGAAGAGAAAACGATCGCCTGACTCCAGTCCTCCTCAGATTTACAGAGCCATTCAGGACTTTTATGTCCTGCAACACTTCCCTGTCCTCCCCCTTGTCTCCAGCAGCAACACTGCATTAAGGAACACATCAGAGAGGTGAACAATAGTGAAAACTGGAGCATCTTAAAGCTAAAAAGTTATCGATTTCAAAAATCAGTAGAAAGTAAAGCAGAACCTGATTACAGTCAGGTGGTCAGCCCACGACTATAAATGAAGGCTGTTGCCTTGACAACCCTGAGGTGATGATGTCAGAAGTGGAGAATGATAATCAGCTATTATTATACAGTGTGAAAATAAAGAGATGGACCGATCGAGACATTCACATGATGTCTAACATGAGTAATTTCATGTCAGCGGCTGCACACGTGTGTTTGACACCTAAACAAAGGAAAGGGTCTACAAGAAGAAACAAGTAGCAGAGTGGGTTCAAACCTTGGATGTGGACTCCTTGGGTTCGATGCTATTGTCCTGTAGGGATGAATGGAGATGACAGATGAGCTGGGAGGGGGTGGGGGTTTGGGAGGAGGTTGTCAGACAGCAGTAGAGAGTTGGAAGAAGAGGTTGGGGGAGGTGGGGAGTCGGGGCTGGGCCGGACCAACAGCATACTCCTCCCTTGATCTCTGACCTTCAAGGACTAAGGCTTTGAAAAGGTTATTACATAGAGGAGAGTTCATAAGCTCAACATCTGGAATGTCAATACTTAAAAAGAGAAAAAACCCTGAGCATGTATGAAATAACTGCTAGTCTTATTTCTACAGACAAGTCTGCAATTTCAGGCAGCATAATATAAAAGTCCTACAGCGCAGCTGGTATTTCAATACATCTAAAGTGCAAGTGCTGTAATAATGTGTGTGTATGTGTGTGCCTGTGTGTGTGTTTGTGTGTGTAAGACAAATCACTCAATTGTTATGTGCTTGACTGCATCCCTACATAGATAACTGTTGCTGTCACTTACAGTTCAGGAATGGATAAGACACATGGAGCCTATTTCTCTGGTGGAGGGTAAAATAAAGACCTATCACAAGCTCCCAGTGGTTTGGGCAACGCTCCAGACGCTTCAGGCTTCGCCCACTCTCTCCCTCACTCTCTCTTTGCAGGGGCAGGCTTATTTTCCTCTGCATTTTTGGATGATTCAAAACGGCAACATTCATTTTCTCCGTTGATCTCGGTTGCTGGTGGCTCTGATTTTCCGCTCAATGCTCTCCAGGAGGTAGTACGACTGTAGATGCTGCCGATGGCTCGTAGTTGTAGAGACAGCGTTGTAGGGGCCCGCAGGACAGACTGGACGCACGTCACGTGATGCGAAGGCTGCATGCAGGCCGGGGTTACCAAGCAGAGATAGAAGAGGGACCGATGAGTCAGCCGCAGTAGAGAGGCACTCCGACAGCACAGTGGTTTGCTTGGACGCCATCCATCTCGGTGCAGCATCCGGGGACGTTGACGGGGAAGGCGAAATACTTTACATCACTTTGAACCAGGGAATCTTCGCAGCTCGCAAAAAACGGGGAAAAATCTTGGGCATCATTTCAAGTAATAAAACACTGCTTCCATCCAGGGGAAAAAAATAATCTTTGCCTTTGGAGTGCTCTTGATTTGGCAAGCCATCTTATTTCAGGTGAATATTTTTCTCAAAAAAAAAAATAAAAATAAAAAAAAACTCCACACGGAAGATAGAAATGCTTTAAAAAATTTCTTTCTTCCCAAGGCACACTGACTGCTTTCATTAATATGAAAATAGGTAAATATTTCAATATGAAAATACTTAATATACACAATATTCTCTCTTGACTAAGTCCTTGAGGAGATTTCTCCCAATTCTGCAAAATATTATGCTGATGTCCATGGAATGCTTTCCAACTCCCATGGATATGGTTGGGATTTCCAGATGCCTGCATGTACGACAACTCTCCATGATGATCTTCAGGGCTGCTGGAATGTGCAACGGCAGGGAATGCTCCGGCAGATAGAGAAGAAACGGGCACAGCCTTCCTCAAGCCATACTAACCTTAACAGACGAGGAGTGGGACGGGGAAGAGTGGCTGTCGAGCTTTCGTCTTTTGTGATCTGGAACAAGAAGAGTGAAACCTTTGTCATTAAAGGCAAATCACAGCAGTATAACAAACACACAAACGCATAGGAAAGTTTCTGACCCCTCTCGGATTCAGCTGACTCTGATCTGGGAACTGGTGACTTGAGGGACCCGGCCACAGCACTCCTGTCTCCTTTCTCCTTGCTCTTGGACTCCTTGATGGTGTCGCGCTCCCTGGACGGCTCGATGGGCTCCCCGTTTCCGGCTTTGGCCTTGTCGTCTTTGATGCTCTTGTCGTCTGGCTTCACTTTCTCCCTGTCTGCCTTGGGGGTTTTCTCCTTACCCTCACGTGCCACCCGCTCCTCCTTCCCTGCTCTCTCGTCTCTCTGCTTGTCTCGACGGTTCTCCACCTTTGTCTCTGGAGTGCTGCCTGGTGTCTTCTCCTTTTTCTCTTTTTTCTCTTTCCCACTCTTCTCTTTGTCGTCCCGTTCTTTTACAGCTTTGGTGCTGGAAGGGGGTGATACATTTTTCCTTTTTAAAACTCTGCATTCTAAAATGTTTCACACAGCATTCAGCTAATCCTACTGCAGTGTACTGTCTCACAGAACTAACTGCTGGTATGAAAATGCAGTTGGACACTTTATCACAACTCATTATCACCTTTGTTTGGCTTGATATTCTCACAGCAGGTCTTAATATTCCTACCTGTTGAGAGCACCGTTCCCATTGCTGGTGGTCACTTTGGCTGCTGCACTGTTGGCTTTGTTCACTGGCTTTGTGGTCCCCTGAGATTTATCTTTGCCTCGATCTGCATTAAAAATCAGACAAAGAACTGTTGAGCACGGGATTTATTAATACCGCTGACACTGTAGCATTGCTGCAGTCACAACATATTCATACTCCATTGCAAGTTGAAGAATTGCATACAAGGACCCAAATGTTGTAGCACAGATAAGATGTCAGACACTACATGTTACCCGTTTTCTTCCTTGTGAACTAAATAATAGTGTCAGACTACAGCAGTCAAAACTCACCGCCGTCCTCTGAAGTCCCCTCGTCTGTCTTGCTTGTGCTGGTGGCAGGCTTGCCTGTGCTGCCGGGGCCGTTCTGCTGGCTGGCAGGCGTGGCACTGCGTGCTGGCTGCTCCTTGTGATGAAACTCATTCTCAGGAACCATGTGCACCTTCTGGCTTTTCAAGCGACCTGAATAACTGTAAGACGCATAAAGAATTTGCACAAAGCAACGACCAAAACCACAGAAGAACTACAGAGTGTCACACAGTGCAAACATTTAACTTTCAGAGAGGAGGAAACAAGCGAGTGAGCTTTATCAGCACAAGATTTCCCTGCTAATATAGTA
>OOFC01049240.1:33688-95786 GCA_900323345.1 Pseudochromis fuscus | reverse complement strand
CTAATATAGTAATATACCTCTGTAAATGTAACAATCACTATAATAATAAACAAACCAAACACAACAATAGTACAATTAACTAAACACAGCGGTATACGCTTGAGTAGACTTCTAGGTGGGAAAAAATTTGCTGCTGAAGATTTAAAACAAGTCAGGTTGTATGCTATCACACGACAGTACACAACCAGTAGCTGTAAAACAAGAGCCACTGGATTTCCTAAGTTGCTTTAATAACTCAATAATGTGTTAAGTATCCCAGGCTCTACTGATTTAAAGTGGTTGTGCAATATTATTCTTATCAACACTCTCAAGACTAACACCAAAATACCAAACTGAAGACCACTGAGAACAACCATCTCCACTCAGGAACTATAGATATAATGCACTATCTGTCTTGTGTCTGTCCCTCCTTCATACCATGGCACAAACATCTGGGCCACTCCATCCCTCCTGTGTGTCGGAACATATACTACTATTCTTTAAGGCCCCATCTTCACAAGTTATTGATAACAATAATTGATATCAATAAGTTCACATAACAGACATCAACTGTGGGCTCTACATAGAGCCGAGCAGCACACAATGCTGTGTTACCCCATTGCTAAGGCATAGAGGTCTGGCCTCTTATCCTTCTCCTCAAGGCAGATCTTGTGGACACGGCACTCTAGCGCTTGGCCCAGGTTCAGGACCTTTGGGTAGCAGGGCAGGATCTTTGTGAGCACAATTAAAATGTTCCGGATGTGGGTGTAATCTCCTGTTTCCAGGCAGTGCACTGAAGCCTGGGTGGAGTAGAAACAGAGGACAGGGTTGGAGATTGCTGCACAATTTCCAAAGGTCGAACTGAAGAACAATAATGATATAAAACAGGGGTCTCTCACTTTTGTCAGCATGTAGTGCCATTTATGCACCACATGCCTGAAGTTTTCATAATCCAGCTGATCTGCTTTGTTCCCTCCATCAAAGCCTGTGGCTCTGAAAATGGTCAGGAAGCCGGGGTAATTGACACACTCCTGTGGCGGGGACATGGGACAGATTCATACGCAGCTCATCTTACATTAGAAAGTCAAAGACAATAAATCGGTGCTGCAGGTGCAGAGTACAGGCAGAACTGGACACCTTCTCATAGATCGCTCGGTCACTGTGCCAACGTGTCACCGTCTCCAACATGCAGCAGAGGAAGCGTCCATAGCGGTGAGACTCATTCTCCGTACAGCTGGCCACGGTGTAAATGATAGCAGAGAACACCTGTTCACACAAAGTGCAATGTAAATAACATGGATTGAGGGGGAAAGCTGCCACACATTTCAGAAATGACTGATCTGTATAAATGATTTTATTTTTTTTAAAGTGGTCTTATTTAGTAGTCGCTGAACTGCTGTGTTTTTTTTTTTTTTTTTACCACATTTAGTCTTTGTTTTTTAAATAGATGTTTCGACTTCTTTAATTCTGCTGGGCGGGCTAAAGTAGAGCATACATCAGTCTACTTCATTAATCACATGATAAATGTTTAGTGTGTTTCTTTCTGAAGCACTTTGTAGCTTCAAGAAGGCTGCTGTACAGATGCAGTTTGAACATTATGATGGTCCTGAGTTTGTATGCAAGTCTCTCACCCTGTCATAGCACAGGAGGGTGCAGAAGTTGGGCGTCTTCTGCTGGTGGACCAGCTCAACAAAGCGAGCGCAGTACACGGCGTCAATGGAGGAGAAGATGCAGCGAGGGAACAGACAGAGCTGCAGGAACTTTGTTATGGTCTCGTTCTTTGTGGATTCTGTCAATAAGCATTTAAACTATTAGTAACAGATATGTTAAATTTATCACCAATATTGATCAATGCAGTAAATGCATGATTAGCTTAGCAACAATGTATCCTAAAACATTTGTTATTACTTCTGAAAACATCACTACGCATAAACCTATTGTGTTATCATTCAGGGTCAAGCAAACTTACACTTTGCAATTTAAGTGACAATTTATATTTGTGTTGAGGTGAAAAAATATAACTCTACTCTCAGAGAATTCATAGCATTGATCACTGTGCATGGGCTGCGTTAAGATACATCAATAATGATAAACTACTTACTGGCCAACAACCAGTTGTCTTTCTCCAGTTTGAGGCGGTGCAGGACTCTTTGGACGTGCTCCAGCTGCTTCTTCTCCTCCTCCTGTAGTTTTTCCTGCAGAGCAGTGCAGCGCTCCTTCTCCTTCTTCTTCTTGTTCATGGGCTACATTGGAAGGAAACCATCACAACAGTCAACCCACAAATACACACTGACAAATACTTATTTCACAAGCAGAGTCTTTCTCACACAAGATCTCCTCAATATTGTTGCACACTGTTATACTAGTAGTGATCTAAATGTGCAGGGATACAGCCATGCACTGCAAATGCATCAGCTGAGCGTAAAACATAACCGTTTATGATGGTGTGGACTGTGAGGCGTTATCTGCCAACCAACTACTCACTATCTCAGGGTTTTCCTCAATGGCCTTGATCTGGACCTTGAGCTTGTTGACTTCACGCTCGTAGGCAGAATGTGGCACAGCCAAGTCGTACATGGTGAGGGACCAGAAGGTGGCATAGAACTGAGGCCGGAGATCATCCCAGACCCTGGCCGGGTGGAGGGACACCACAGCCTCGTGCACTGGTGTCATCACCTGTTCACAGGCTGCCACGTACTTATGTACCTTCTGCTGCTGCCGGTTGCCTTTTTCTGCCTTCTTCAGCTCATCGTACTTAGACTGTAGGTAAAGAGTGGATAGTTAGCACACATTACTATCCCCAAATCGCCATTGTTCTTGATTTGAAATATTTCCCATAAAATAAAATGCTCGATGAAATAGTAGAATGATGTAAAATAAATTTTAAAAAAAGAACCTAATTGATTTTTTTTTTTTTAAATCTACACTCTTCTTGAGGCTTTAAGGACAGGCAGTTACACAGCAACACATTTCAAAGTCCAATTTTAACATCTGTTGTTGGGAAAATTGAGTTTAGTCCACTTACCAAAATCTGATGTGCGTACATTGGCCGAGACAGGAAGAAGGCAGCATCATGTGGAGTGTGGAATTGGTTACAGAGGATGTCAATGGAGGGAACCCGCTTGATGTAATCCTCTGTGCTGAGGTTGGAGGCCAGAAAGCCACCAAACTGCACCAGTGTGTCGTGGCACTACAGAAAGCAAAGAATTATTTCAGGGAATGTAAAGTAAATCCTTCATTAAACTTTCTATTAAGGCTGCAAAAGCAAAAATAAATACACTAAAAAAATGTATACAACGAGAGGGTGCTTACCTGGTCATAAAGGTGGCCAACAAGTTTAAGGTGTTTCTCTCCACCCTCCAAGAAAACCACGCCATTTCTTTGCTGGGCCATGAGTAGACACAGTGGCAGGGCTAGTTCATGGTCCAGCAGTGCATCCTTCAAACGCTGTGACGACTTCTTTGTGTTCCTGATCTGGCCAAAGTAGCCGCCCTGTGAACAGAGTGACGTCCATAATGACTTTGAAGCCGAGCTCAGGTGAAGCACTGGACCGGGTAGTCACACAGATGTCTGCATTAAGAAGTGATACCTATGCTTCAAGTCTACTGTACATACCTCAGCTTTGAGTTGCTCTCCTCCTGTCATGGCCTCCAACTGTTCTGAAGTCATCTCATCTGTGATCTCAATGCCAGCCATTTTCTGCACCACCTCTTTAAGGATCAGCAGATCAAAACTGCAGGAAGACGACCATATGTGGATCAATAACAATCATGTTCATTTTATTGCATTGTCCTGTCAAGATGTTTGCATGACTTACAGTTATAATTTAGCATTTTATTAATGATACTGACACCGTGTATGTGGTGTTACAATATTATAATGTACCACTTTAAAAAACTGAAATCAAAATGCATTTTGTGGAATCATTGTTTTTCATTATGTCTGGTTAGTGATACCACAATTGTTTGTAGAACAAGTGTGTCTGTTGTACCGGAGACATATTATTCAAAATCCTTTAATCAGTGATATTCAAGGCAATGTAAACAGTGTGACTCAAGGATAACTAAGCTATAATAAAGAATTAAGGCCCAGTGGAGTTCGGGCACAAACATGTTCTGCAGACCAGTCGTCCTGTATTGTTTCTCCTAAATTGTTCTGAGCTTCTTACCTCTTCCCTGCTTTTAGCTGATTTGTGACATACTGAAGGAGGCCAGCCAACTCGATTGGGTATTTTCTGAACACGGCTCCACACAGACTCGCCAGGCCTTGTGGTACAAGAAGAACAGGTGTACGGTAGATACTCATTAAAACATCAAACGATTTTCGCTCCTTTTACATGCAAATGAATGATGTGACTAACTGTAAAGCCACATACTCTGAAGCCACGAGGAGATGGTGGTGTCGTCATGCTTCATCTTCTCCTTCTCGGGATTGGCCAGAGCCTCGATGATGCAATCTGAAGACAGAGTTAAGTGGAAGACCAAAGAGAGAAAACAACCCACACACTTACACACACGTTTGTTGTTAGCTGACTGAATAAACAGCGAAAAAGTGTAGGATACAGGCCAAGACATCGTAGTTAAGGGATGTGAGGTATTTCAAGGAGTCCACCACTGGAACAATGAGGTTGTCGTACCATTGGATCTGAGACAGCATCTGGTGAAAAAAAAAAACATGAGAGTGGAAGGGATAAAACATTTGATGAATATACGTTAGATCTGACTTTATAACAACTCCTCATGACAAATGAAAAACCAAACAAATCAAAAGAGTTGGGTGTGAAAATGCTGATGAAGTAAATGGCAGAGATGAGTTGATGATTTGTGCATCTTCCAACCTGTGACTGCATTTTATAGAACCATTATAACACAGAACAGATCCTGTTTACCTTTGGTTTTAAAATAAGTCTCAGGTGATCGGATCACAAGTGGACAGCGCTGAATACAAAGTGTAAACAACCACCATGATGCACTGGGATCCATTCATTCAAACCAGACTCGGGGGTGGTCTGGGATGCATTTGACAACGTATCTTTTATACTGTAAACACTAATGCAGCCTCAACATAACAGAAAATACATCATTAATGAAGGACCGACAGCAATCACTTTTCTTGTGTTTAGTCTCCTCCGTCTTGCCCTGAGCTCATTCGCAAGTCATAAACAACTTTGTCTGGTCAGTCGAAACAATGTGAACAGTCCGTGCACGTACAACAGTTCATCTTTTTGCTTTCTCCTCTCTTTTAGCTAACTCTGCACAAAACTGTTCACAAAATCAGGCGCTCTTCTGGCGAAAGACAAAACGTGTGTGGGGGTCCTGAGGTTGCTGTAGTGACATCTGAACACAAGTGGTCCGCAGGATGGTTTGGAGGCACATGTTAAATACAGGTGTAAACACAGATACGTCTCAGTTGTCCACTTGCTCAACGGGCATTTTAAAACCAAGTGTAAACAGGATCTTACAGATAGAAAGAAAATCTCAAGCTGAAGTGTAGATGCATCGCAGCATGATTTGCTCAGAGTGAAAATATTTCAACTGCTTTTGCTGAATGATGGATGAATGATTAACAAGCAGGACAGATTGGACAGTCAGAATAATATCACAGGAACGTTACCCTGAGTGAACAAGGTGCACACACTGTTCATCTCCGCCCACAAAAATCTAGGATCAGTCTGTCTTTGTACTGTATTGACAACATTCAAATTAAGACCAAAGAATAAAAATAAAATAATTAGAGCACACTCGACTTACATAATCAAAGAGGATGGTTGGATTGCTATGGCTCAGCTTGCCAATCTGCCTTCCGGATTGTTTCACATTCTCTTTGGTCAACCGCCTGGGGAGGAAAAAAAGAAAAACACAAGACAGGAAACAGCAGATTAAAAAATGCAAGACGATACAAAGAGTGCTGTAAGCAAAGACTGTCACTTCTGTAAGCTTCACAGCAGCTGGAAAATGCTCTTATGGTTGTCAGCTTAGGATAAAAGAAGAGTTGTTGCTTTTTTTCCCCCCCAATAGCAGAACAGTGTTAGAATAATTTCTTTCCCGGCACCAAAAAACGATGTCGCCTTTTAAATCCTTGTGCTGTTCAAGATGTCAATGCTAAACTGTCCTTTGAAAAAAGCTTAACTTGACATGGCTACTCAAAGAAAAATACATCTCTACATGTCTGTTTTATTCAATCCCGCCAAACAACACATGATTAAAATCACAATTTTTATATCCTCACACTGAATAGTCTAAGAAATGTACTTGTTCTTGCTATGTTAATGTCATACCTGAATTCTGAGAAAAAGACAATACCACTAATATCAGACAGAAACAATCAAACAGTATAGACATTTATAAAGTGGGTGCTTATGTAAAAGACCAGCAGTATCCTGAAGGAAAAAAAAAGATCTTCATCATGTGGTGTCTTCAAAGCTAATTTTACAGTCAAAAAAGTTTCAGTATTTGAGGCTTTTCACCCTTGGAAGTAACTTGCCACAGATAATGGGAGGGTTATGTATAATTCAAGGAAATCAGAGAACGGGCTCCCAGTTATATGGAGACTTGACTTGATTGAATGGGAAGCTTCCTAATGATGCAAGGTTTACAATTTCTTCTCCCAAAAAAAGGCAACAGTTCACAGTACAGAATGGGACCGAATTAGATGAAGAAATGAGCAGATACACATTTGAAGTAACTGAATACATAGTGAGAAGCACAAAACCTCCAAGGACACAAAGGATGACTGGATGTTTGGATGGTACACACAGGAAAGATTATCCAAAAGTACATAAGAACTGATGACTGCACAGTAACAGCGCTCGGTGTCCTGCAAAGTGACTTACTTCATAATGTATTTGGCCCTTTCCACAGTCTGAGCTTTGACTTTTACCAACAACGGATGGCTGGAATACGTCTCATTCTTCCATTGGCCGTACAGCCGGTACCTTGTGCAAGCAAAGATAGACAAAGCACAGTTTAAAAGAAGGTTTACACTTCGCAGCGCTCAAAAATGTTGGCAGGAGAGGCAGAGGAGGACGTTTAAAGGGCAACAAGAATATACTATTTCACAGCACTAGAAGCCCACACTCTCACAGTGAACTTTAAGGAAAGAGAAACAAAACATTTCAGGTTGCCAAGTTGGAAATTCAAGACCAAATAACACTTTACTTACTCTTAAAAGTCATATATGAAGTAATTTTCTGAAAGTCATGTTTGGAACAATTATCTGACAAGCTCTTAAGATGTATCAACAAATTCAGCACAGTATAGAGAGACACTTCCAGTGTACATCATGTGTTGTCAACACAGTTTAGTGTAGAATACAGTGAAACAATCCAACAAAGTGCTACTATCTTCAGTAAGCTGGGAAGTTGCATTATTAGCTGTGACAGACTGACACAGACAACCAGTAGTAAAACAAAAGCTTTGGGAACAAGGGGTGTCATTGCTCATCAGTGGTGTGCCACAACGTCCAATCAAAGGCTCTAAAAATAAAATTCTTTCATGGCTTGGGAGTAGAAAAACTGCATGCACAGAACCACACGTTGCACAATCAGGCACAGCGTCTAGAACTGAGTTTGATCGTGTGCGCTACTCTTTTCTTGCCAGCTAGTAGACATCATCCTGGAGCGACGCCCGAGGGTTTACTATCCGACAACTCAATTACACAGTGCCACATGTAGTGAGGCATACAAGTGTGTGAGTCTGTGTGTGTGTCTCACCTGTGCTGGTAGGGGAAGAGTTTGAAGAGACCCCACAGTTCCTCAGACATGCAGGCGTTACACTCCATCAGAGACAGAGAGGGGAGCAGCACCTGGTCTGCAATGCTCAGGAAACAACTCAACAACGTGTCCTGCAATCAACATACAATCAACATCAATAAGGCTCTTGAGGTCCCATATACTACAGATAGAGAATTGGCAAACCCCAAGAGATTTAGTTTTATACTTACCATCTTGTCTCTGACATCAGATCTGCTGTCACTTTGGTACTGAGAGGCAAAAAAACAGCACACACACACAGTTAAAATAAAATTTAAGCTGCAGTGTAAATGCAGCTATAAAGTAGTCAGTTTTGTACCTCTTTCATGAAGGCCTTGCCCAGACGCACAATCTTGGCAAAGAGGATAGGGTCATGGGAGAGGTGAGGGCCCAGGTAGCAGAGCATGCTGAATGTGTCCCTGCGTAAGTCCTCAAAGCTCTCTGCTGGTCGAGGGGCTCGCTTGTTCCTCAGTGGATGCATCGCACATCCCCTTGCCCCTTTAGGGACGCCAGCCCTGAAGAACAAAGCGTCAGGAGGTGGTGTTTGAACTGTGGAACAACAGGTACTGGTGCATGTTTTGGGACACAGTGAGGAATAAGTACAACATGAAAATCAGCACCTTCTGTAAAGAGGCTCCACAGTCAGGTGCACAAGCTGGCAGAGCGCCAGTGCAATGGCCTTGTGAGAAGTAGCATAGAAAGAAGGCATCTGGTCCATAATACTCTGGGCGTGGTGCCAGTCTCCAATCCTAAGCAGCGCCTCTAACAGTCCAAGCTTCTGGTTATCAGGTGGCTGTGGGCACAAAGACAGAGCAGCAACTCAGTGTTTGTGTATTACTGAATATGCCGAAGTTCAGTAACTCTTAATGAGGTAGTTAGAGCACAGCAGTATGAGAAACTAAGCACAGTCACAGTCACACTTCAGACTGTTTCTTTGTATAGATTTTTTCTGAAGGCTGAAAACATGATAGATTACCTCAGGGAATTAGATTTCAGCAATTTAGATCTTTCAGACAGAAATAAGTGAATATAGCTCTTCACAGGTCATTAGGTTTGAAGTTGATGAAGGAGTGATTTTGCAATTATTTCTACCTTACTAAAACCTTATCTGTATTAGCATTCAGACTATATGGTGTTGATTTTTAAAAACATTCTTCATTAAATTTAAGGTAGTGAAGTTATTTTACATGTTAATGTGACTGCAGATGTTTGGGAAACGGACGATTCTTTTAAATTTTTGTCTCTATCACTAGCAAATATCTTGATCTCATCATGCATCACCGTCTTTATATTTATCTGTAAATAATCAGCAATCAAATGCTTCAATACCTTCTCATTCTTTTCCTCTTCCTTGTCTTTGTCCTTTTCTTTGTCTTCACTTTTCTCTGAGGGCAACACAACCATAACCAGCTTGCGAGCGATCTGCTTGGCCTCTGAGATGTCACGTTTGTGTTCCTCTACAATGGTGGCATCTTGTGGCATAAGCTGGAATGGCAACAAGACAATAACACAACAGTGTTCAATATAAAGCCATCCATTACACAGGCTTCATATATGAAGTAGGAAAATAACACTATATGAGCTATAAGTCTAAAGCTAGATTACAACTGGTAGCTTTAGGTTTGCACTACAAATATTCCCAAACTTTAACTGACAAATAGTAAGAATCTGCATATGTAAAATGAGTAGTGATCATTTAAATAAAGACGGATTTGTTGCTCCATTTCTTACATGTACGTAGAGATCTTCCAGCTCTATCAGGTTATGGTGAAGCAGAGCAGCAGCAATGTGGTAAAGTGACTTTGGGGTTTCCTCGTTGGGCTCCTGAATAAAGACACAAGAAATTACAGTGGAAAACGTGATTTATTTAATATAATACATGTATAGTTCCAACGATTATAAGATTCCTAGCAAGCCTTTTAAAATATAACTATACTGTTACTTGACAATTGAAAACATTCCTGTTGTTACTATTTTATAAGCCTCATTCATAATCTTCTCACCTGGTAGAACTTGAACTTAAAGCCCAGAATGTGGCAAAGGGTGAGCGGCTCACACATGTAGGACTTGATGAGAGAGAGGAAGAACTCATCCTGGTCAGATCGACTCTCGTATACCTCCAAGATTATGTCCAAAACACGGTTAGGGTCTAAGTTGAAACATCCTGTAAGCAAAATAAACAGGCAGATTGAAGCAGACAATTGGAGGTGACATGCTAAACATATTTAACAAGACTGTTGATCAAGATAGGAGCACCATGTTAAATGCAGTAACCCTGGAAAAAGACTTGTTTGGTACCTATGAGGGACTTGATGCTCTCCAGTACAAGGTGGCTGGTGATGTTGCCCGACAGGTCTTGGCCAAGTTCAGTGATTAGTTTGGCATAGCCCTCATTCTCTTCTCGTAGCAAGTTAAACTTCTGTTGCTTATAACTGAAAAGAAAAACCAATAAATATTGGGAAACAGTGATTAGTCCCAATGCTCATTATCTATTCATGTATGTCCACGTCTCTACTGAAGCGTGTACTCTACTTACAATAGTTTCGTCTTGATTTTTACGATCTTTTGATTAAACTGATGGGCTTGTTTAATAAGCCCAAGGGATTCAAGGGTTTCTGGATCCAGCCTCTCCTTCAGGATGGCCTCTGGTACAAAAAACTGGAACACAAAAACTCAAGTTGTTAAATGATTTCAGGAGATATCACAGTCAGGACAACCACAATTTCAACGTCATGTGCAATTAAGAACAATTCAAAGTCAAACAAGTTGATCATAAAAATATTTTTTTTCTGGTAGCCTTTGTGTTATCGTCTAGTTTTAAGTGCATACATGTTTTTTTCTGTTGGCTGAAAAAAATAAATACTGTAAAAAAAAAAACTAAAAAAAAACATTTTGTCCGTACCAAACACGCTCCCACTAGCTGTGTGTAATGGTCACGTTTGTTTTTTTCTTCCAGTGCACCAGTCTCTAAATCTGTAAAAAATATATACATATTATTAAGAGATGCATCATGACAGTACTTAAAGCTATACTATTGCATTTTGTTATTTTAAAATTTACCGAGTATACTGAACACATCTGCTAAAATCGATGGCATGTCATCTCGGAGCTCCTGAAAACAAAACAAAGACAATTGAAAATGTTTAAGCTGGGCAGAAAAATATTGATGGCTGATTTGCTAGCACAAGGATACTCAAAATACAAAACTGTGTATCAGACAGTATCAAATTAGGTTGCGTATTTGTGACCAAGCTTTCTACATTTTCAAACCAAAGTGTTTCAGTATATAAAAGCTTTCTGTCACACAACATTCAGGAGAGTTGCCCATTAAAATGTACTATAGTACTAAGATAGCATTAATAAACATAACTGTGACAGAGCCTATTAAGATCCTAGGATTACATTTTTTACAGACATACAATAATGTAGAAAATACTGAACTCATCAAGAGCCAGACAATAATTGTACAACAGACACCTCACCTGGCACAATGGAATAGAAACAGGAACAATAGGTTTGTCTGAATTTATATATACAGCATAAGCACTGCTACATCTCTACCAGTGTTTAACCCTAAAGTGAAGCAAACAATCAACAAATAGAAAGTACTTGTACCATCATGTCCCCAAGGACGCTGGCGACAAGATCCAACTTCAGGTTCCCCTGTACAACTTGCCAGCAGAGCTCATATAAGGCGGCCTGTATGTCTGCAGGGGTAAACAGGAAAGACACGGTTCATCTCAAATTCAAATAAGAGAACTGACAAGAAAATACTCTTTAGAATAAAACGTGGGATTAATCTAAAAATGGATCTGAAAACCAGGCATAAATATACAACACAAAAAAGGGACTGTGGTATGTTTACAGCAAAAGTATCGTGACATTTAGGAACCAATTACACTTCAGTACAAGCACGTTTAGAATGACTTATTTGCACATCACAGCTTCACTGAATGCCATCATATTATGAAAATGCAATCTGCAGGGTGTCAATATTTGGAGAAGAATGAAAAATGTGCTATTTGTCAAACTACGCTCAGAAACACAGGCAAGCTGCCAGGTGTTTCTGTGGCATTTATCACTGTAATTCGTGATTATTCAGCATGAAGTGTATTGTTGAAAAAGAAATGTTTTCAGGATGAAAGCATGTGTTCAGTCATGGTGTCAAATGCACTATGGTTCCCCTCCCGAAAAAAAACTAAAACTCAATGTTAACATGTTGCAGATCAATTTGTTACATTTATAAGATCCATATTAACAAAACTGGCATAAAATTATGAGAATTTTTACATACACTGGTAAACTATTTTAAAACCCTTCCCTTTTCTTACACAGGTGATTATTACTCTGTGTGACTTCAGTTCGTAAGACAGATACATGACCATGTATGTGACAGGGAAGCTTACATAAATTGTTACGGTCATATTTCACTCACCTCTAATTTCACTTCCATGATCAGTTTTCTCTGTGAGTTCTTTGCAGAGTTGTACGCTATGAAGTAAAGAGACAAAAACTGTTTAGTTATCCAAATAAGGCTCGATAAAAAAACAATGCAAACACACTATGTTCATTGGTGACAATTTCTGACACACACACACACACACACTCTTAACATTTGGATCACTGACATTTAACACACCGCTAACACCATATTTTATCCACAACATCTCAGGTAAAAAGCAAAATCTGAAGAAGAAATACAGCTGTACTCCAAAACTCCAAGGAGACTTTTCCCAGTTGGGGTGTCTAAGCTAGAGGACTTAACTTAGGTGTGTTTTAAGTCTAAAAACAAGAGACCACACCAGAACAGAGTAGCTGACACTCAATTAATTAAAGAGTTGGTGATAAGAACTTGCTAGTGCCAATGATGCTCGACGCACTGCGAAAACTAGCACACACGCTAGGACCAGTCAGAGCTTCTCAGCTGCAGCAAGCTGACACCTTGGTCCACTGGGCCCCTGGGATCAAGCCTGGCGAGGTTTATGTTCACACATTGAGGCTGACGGTACATTTTCACTACTTCAAGAGGTACTGTGCTGAATCAACTGGACTCTTTGGCTCTGGTTAATTCTACAGAAAAATCTAAAAGAGCACAAAATGTCTGAGAACGTTTAAAAGGAAAACTTGAATTAACCTACAAAATGTTGGCAAATTAAGTCATTACACTGTGACATCTTGATTATTACCAAATAGCAAACTGCCCTTTCATTTGCTGTCTTCACAGAGATGTCACAGCACAGGATGGCATCGCACTCTGCTGCCTAATCAGCCTGATAGTAATGAAATGTGCTATTTTAAACATTTAACAGATATCTGTTTGGTGCAACACGATTTTTCTGTTGACGTGCTATCAGCTGCAGACATAGGCTTGTGGAGCAAGAGCTTGAATTGGTGCATCTCACTGCAGGCCTTTCTTAAATATGCAAGGCCTACAGCCACTAATAGCAAGCTAGTACTGTGGATGAGCCTATTGTGTCCCCGCCTGAACGTGATGGCTGCGCTCGAGAACATGAGTGAAATCCCTGTCCACGCAACGTTTTCCCCTTGAAAGATACCAGTGTGTCCTCAGTATTGATTTAAAGAGGTTATCAGAGGCCACTGTGATACTGCCCAGATTATTAGGTTTAGCGTGAGCGATAAAGTTGATCCGCGCTATGGAGATGTCATCGATTACAACCAAGCGCACATTTATACATCGTAATATAACTACTATAACTACAACCACTGTTAATTAGTTACATAACGTCACCTGCCGTTAACTAGCAACCTGCACAAATACCAAGCTTAAGTTAACGTTAGCTAACGAGGGGTAACATTAGCAGTAGCTACGTTAACGTCATGACAACAGTCGTCTTGCCGGAGATGGTATATCGATCATAGGATACATTTTATAGAGCTAACTCATTAAATGTTATTACTATTATTATTATTGTTACTGTAATGCTTTCTTATTTAGGTAATACGACATTTAACGAGGCACCTGACACCACAGATACCGGAGCTAACGTTATATGAAGAGCCGTTGTTTCCCTCCATATGACTGTTAACTGTTACCGGTACTGAAGGTTGGCCGAGAAGTTTCTCTTTGTCGGTAGTCAGGTGGAAGTTAACGTTGGCTTACTTCCAAAACGTTAGCACGAATTTTACTCCAGGTTAGAGGCTTGCTGGTTCGACTTTGGTGCAGCGGAGCTATGTGGACGGTTGCTAGCTTAGCCTAGCTTCGGTAGCCATCGTGTTTACAATGTAACAAGCGTAAGCTAGCATGCAGGTAACGCTAGCAAGCTAGTCAGCACTCTCATTCCAAAATACTTCATAAATCTAAACGTGTTAAACATTAAACGCCGACAAGAGAATGCGTTTGTTTATTTTTTTTGTTTCCACTGTTGGTTTAGTTGACGTTTGAAAGCTACACGAATTGTTTTTAGCTCGCTAATGTTAGCCACAGCAAACACCTGAGACATTGGCCTTACATTTGGATGCTAGCTACGCTTTTTTAATATATTTATATTTCCATCACTAATCAACTGGTAACCCAATTTAACATTTATCTCCGTGTTGGAATTCATATCTACTCACAATTCATGTTTTCCTGACTTTTCCCAGTTTTTGATCCATTCACCAGGGAGGATAAGTGTCGCCATCTTCCATACACACAGCCCGGATGTCTAGCTCTTCATGGCACACACAGGGTCAAATGTGGAGGCGAGCTCACTGTTGCATGGTGGGACAGTGAGAGCTGTCTCTGTGGCTTTCTTCATACGGAACTCTATGTTCCGTGAGTGGCGGTAATGCAGTATTCCGTGGAACAGCTTGATCTCTCAGTGTGTACTCTCAGTAGTAACTACAAGTATTCTACTTATAGTTAAACAAGATCTAGTCACCCTTAAACAACGCAGTTTACTTGTACTACTTTGTTTGTACCTGTATTAAACAAATAGAGTACATGATTTACAACATACCTAATGCACTTCTGTTTCATCTGGACATGCCAGTTACAGCTTGCTGGTAGAATGAGTTCTAACCCCCACATCATTCTTTAAGCTCACCTAATTGCTAAGTATGGATTGACCGCCATGCTATTTAAAATCATCACACGTTTTTAGAGGGTTTATTCTGTTGATGTTACATGTCTAATGTATACATAAATACAAATATCAAAGGATGCAATGGGCACTTTTTAAATAGAATAAAAACACAAATTTAATATTTGCAAATATTTAAATATGTATAAACATACAGATGTATGCACATTTTCAGCAGTTCAATGCAAAACAGAACAAAAAAAAAATGAAATGATTAATAAAAATTTACAGGCAATGCTATGATTTATTTTTCTCATTTGCCTAACATGAATAGTAAGTATGTATGTGGTAATGTTTAAGACCACATGATATGTTTCTGTAGTTTATAGTGACATTCTGAGGAAATTATGGATTGGTTTCTAGCTACAATATGAATACACCGTAGTCCATAAAAGTTGCCACCCAGGCCCATACACAGTGGAAAGTAAAATACCCCAAAAATCCACTGAAAAAAGAAACAAACCAATATATTGTATGTATACTTGCAAATTAGTAGGTTAATGTCAAAGCGTTACAATCGTTTTCCTTTATCCATTCCCAAAAAATTCACACAAAAAAACTGCAAATATAAAATAAGCACCGTTTCACAATATATTACACATTTGTAATTGTATAATATACAATTCTGATACTATCATAGCTGACTAAAGAATTCTGCAACTTTGTAATTTAGAATAATTCTGACTCTTTTACACGCAACAGTGGTAAACCAAAACACATTGGCTTAAAAAAAAGCTTCTGCACACTGGAAAAAAAAAATAAACACCACACATCTTTCTTAACCATATCCTTTCTTTAAAAATTGCAATCATGGCATGTCTGTGTTATTAGATATTATAAGGTACTATACAGTGGCAAAAATTGTCAAGGTACAGGAGAGATAACATGTCTAAGGTTGAGCCAAGGTTGTATGTATGACATTGTGAATGCTCCCAATATTAAAAAATAATTTTAGATTCAGCCATTAATTTGTCAAATTACTACATTTGAGCAATGCATTACTTTTGCATCCATTCATTATAGAGAGATGAAAAGAAAATACAAACAGCTGGCCATATCTATATTAACATAATCATTTCCATTAAAAAGGATTATTTTAGTATCTATGTGAAATAACATGATTAGAAACCATTAATTTACATTTGATTGTCATTACAAAATATCTATAAACCAAAGTTCTCTATAAGGTATAAAAGCAGAACACATATTTCTAAAAAATACCATCACAAAGAAATCTGAGAATGCTGTATATCATCTGTGGCAAGGCCTTTGAACAGTATGACACGCCAGTTCACATTATACTTTACTGTGTACATGTTTTGATATATGGCTACATGCCATGCCAAAATCTACAGTTTAAAAGTACAGCAGGTGAACACAATATCACTGACTCCTTTACGGGTGAATGCAGTCGCTTTGTAATTACTTTTGGCTTTTATGAAACCTGATAATGTTCGGTTTGTGTTAGGATTGCATCAGAGAGGTGCTGATTTAACCCAATGGTCATTTTTTAAAAGTATGGCTGTAAAATTACCATTAGTTGAATTAACACCTCTGTGACAAAGTGCAGTGTCATTATAGTGTTTAACAACAACTGAACACGACAAGCATCATAACAGCAGCAATATTCTGATTGTAATGGTTGTGAAATTGTGTTCACCCATCCTGTATATTGGCCACTATGTATTTACATTAGACATTTTCGTGTCTACTGAATGAAAAAATTTAAAGGTATATATTATTAATTTGAATTTCCTCCTGTCGTTGTCTCATCACCATGCAGCTGAAACACAATGTCTGTACTGGCACTTTTTATAAACCCGAACAGCTTCACGCGTTGAGAGTAACACGTCCACCTCAGTGAAAGCTGACACCAAGAAAAACAGCATCATTTCTCCTGCAGTCCCATGAAAGTCTGGCGTGTGAAAACAGCAGAATAAAATTCAAACTCAAGCTCAAGCGCTCCCACTTAACAAAGTGTTAAAGAGGCAAACATTGGTGTCTCACAAGCGATTTGTAATAGTCCATTTCACTCCATTCTAATTTATACAGAGAACAGTCAGCTCGTCTTCCCAGGATTTTGATGACGCAGTGTCTTGTATCCAATTCATGTTAGAACATTGAAACATTGAGAACCTAAAGATAAACAAAAGAAAGCAATTAAGAAATGTATCATCTTAGAAATAAGAAAAAAAAATCAATTAAATTGACATGCAGCATTTGAGCCTCGTCAACTGTGATTTGTGAAAACTAAAAAACAGAATTTGAAATCAGAGATATTTCAATGTTTTTTCCCAACAGGATGACTTGAGAATCCATTGTTAATGCTCAAACTGACAGTCATTGTCCTGTGTGCAGGAGAACGATAGTAAAATTTCAGAGCAAGTGTACAGAAGGTGAGCAATTTATACTCAAGATAGATTTTTTTTGTGGTATATTCATGAAACTTGATATCTAACTGTGTGGATTACAAATAGTTTTAAGTGTCTGTAATGTTTCAAAATGAAGAAAAGCAGTTACTTCCAGGCTAGAAAAGTTAGGCCATCCATGACCTCTGTACAAAACTAAATGCCATATATATACCATATATATTTAATCCTCCATATAAAGAAACAAACAAGAAAAAGATATTTTAAGAAGTGGAATATTCTTACTGAATCATCCATGATTGAAGATGGATCGAAGTAGTCTGGCTTCAGCTCAGTTCTTTCTCTGCGATTCTTTGATGCAGGCTGAAAAATGACAACTCAGTCAGAACACTGCTCCAAAAGTTAAATGAGAATATGAGACCAAAAGGCTTTTGAAATTTACAGATGGGAAAAAAAACTCAAAAAACAACTAAATCAGTCATGGAAATCAAATGCTGACAGTTTACTCAGACACGGTATAATCATTCACCTCTAAAGACTCACATAAGACGGAAGCAACAACACTACTTTAGTTTGTATGGAAACAAACAAGCTTTCATATATATTTTAATAATCAACTTTTTTTTGGAGGACCAGCCTGATTAAACACTGAAGGGTTACATTTTCTCCTTCATTAAAATATAGTTGTTGAACTTGCTTTAAAAAAAATCCTCTTAATATTTCTATGTTGGCATTTTGTTTATAGGAAGACAGAATTCAAATGAACATTTCCTAAATTACCAAATCGATGTCCATTGTGTCAAAATCCATGCCCTCATTGATGTCCTCCAAGCGGTCCTCTGATGACATCATCACATCCTCCACAATCGGCTCCTCATCATCCTCCATGAGCCCAGACCCTCGACGACTGTGGAGTACACAAAAGAAATATCAGTGGATTGTATTTTTTTCCATACAGTCTATTGGATGAATGTTCTGTCACAACTGTTAAACTCTTTAAATGTCTTCTAAAACAAAAAAGAGCCATCTCACATGGCTTGCTGCATGTGGTTCCTCATCTTGGCGTAGTGCATGCTAACCCGCTCCTGCTGCTGACGGGCCTCGGCTTGTTGCCTCTGAGTCAACATCCATGTAACCTGGGTACTGGAGGACAGGGTTCAGGACACATCTTAAATATGCCAACAAAACAAAACATTTGCAGGTATTTATTAGAAGGTAGGTCAGGTAGAAAGGCTTCTGTACTTGTAATCAAGGGCAGCCTGATGTTGATGGTGTGGCTGCTGTTGTGGAGGCACAGTCTGATGAGGATGCTGATCAGCTGGCATGGTGAACGCGGCTGCTGTGTAGCTGTCCTCCGGCCTCATCTTCTTTGGATCTCTCAGTACAGTGGAAGTGAGGTGCGGTGAATGCATCATCACTGGTGTCTGCACGTGCTGCTCACGGTTCATCCAAACCGCATCATTACTGCTGCAGCTGTTCTCCTCTGCTACACAACACAATTCATTTCACTCCTTCACATTTACTGAACGTATGCAGTGGCCATCATGAGGCATGTGCTGTTTGATTCATATATTAAAGTGAAAAGCAACTGGGTAAATCTTGGTTGACCAAATTATGATATTATCAGAGTTGCTCACCCTCAGGCAATTTTCTTTTGCTAGCAGTGGCTGGTTTGGACTTCTTACTCCGAACGGTAGATCCTCGACTGCTGATGCCACTGATGACAGACATGGTGTCATCATCACCTCCGGTTTGCAGGGAGTTCCTGTACGAGATGAGGGGCAGCCAGCAGTCCTCTCTCTGCAGGGCCATCTGAAATGTCATGAATCGCTCCAAGTACATGTGACTGTAGAAGTTAGAACAACAGTCGATGTTAGAGCCCTTTTTTTGTTGTTTTTAGAGTCCCTCATCAGGTCCATGTTCACATTTGACATTGTGTCTCAAACTTACACTGTCCTCTTGTCCTGGCGCATTAGTTTGCTAGAAAACTCGCTCAGGATATCCAAAAATGCTAAATTAAGCGGTGGACTCCCTTCTCCTTGAGGACTCGGCTCTTTAAAAGCAAACTCTATGCCATCCCTAAAACAAATTTATGAGAAATAAAAGAAAAAAATGTGCCCATTAAAGCAAATATATAAATGTAGGCAATGTAAACGACAAAGTCTTGGCTTGGGAGAATTACTTACTTATGTAACATGGCAATAGCCTCCCTGGTCTTCACCTGATCCAAGCCAAACGTTAAAGAGAAGCGTCGAGCGAGCTCTTTTATGCCACAGAATGATGACGATGAGCGGTCGATATTGAAGCCAAGTTCAGACAGCATCTCATTGAATAACTGCAAAAGAAGAAAAAACAAACGAAATACATTTGTGATGTGCTGGGACAGAATCACACAATCAGCTGTAGCCTGATGTATTTCTATTTCATTATGTAGCATGACAGTGTAGCTCAAGCTGCCTTTTGTAGTAGAGATACCTCAGAGACTGAAATGCACATATAATGAAACAACAAAGCAACAAAAAGTGGGTCTCCATCTGTTCCAAGAATCTCACCGTTTGGAGGCTCAATATGAGAGTCTTTGCACATTGTACTTTGTCGATTTGTCTTGTTTTACTCATTGTTTCTTTGATGATATCACCGTAGTCATTGTAATACTAAGAAGAAAGAAGGAATACTGTTAACACAAAGAGCAGGACTGGAGGAATTCTTTATGATCACTAAAGAATTTAAACCTACTCTCATGTACTGTTTAAATACATCAGCTCCAGTGTTCATCTCCACAACGTTGTAAATAATTAATTTGCAAAACGCTGCGAGAAGGTTTCTTCGCTTATGCAGAGCCTCGATTTTACTTGCTTCATCGTCTTGCTGTCCATCTGAAAATTACAACAACAAATATTAAAACAAGAAAATCACGAGTCCCTGTGTTTAAATTTCAGTGTGGAGGATTCGCAAAAGAGTGTGTAGTTAATAATAACCTGTGCTGTTGTTGTCGTCATCCTGATCGATAAATACTTGATCCAGGATGAAGTTGAGCAGCTCTGCCTGCAAAGAAGAATCTGGCAAATAGACCAGAGGCTCCAGTTGTTCCCGGCCTGACGCCATAATTTGGTGACTGAAGATCAGTAGCAGATCACACAGTATGGTGAAGGCCTGGAATAAACACAACACTTCAGCATTTATAAAAACACTCAGATCGCTAATTTCCCGTTGTGAGTAAGAAAGTCAGAACTCATAATCCTACCTGCTCTTTGACCGCAGTGTTGATGCTGTTTATGTAACGCTGACACATCAAGCAGAAAGCTCTCATCTGCTTTCTCAAGGTCACCATGTCACCCTAAAGGGACAAAATGTTCAACTGGTTCACAGCTAGAATTATCCTGATTGAGAGATGTGTAAAACTAGCCACACAATCAAAAACAGTTAAACTTTAACAGTCTTTAACAGCATTATAACTTAAACCAGTTAAACCTGATGGATAATTGTGTTCATGATGGGAGATCACTACTTACTGAAAACCTTTAGCAGTGAATTAGTGCCAAATCAGGCTTTAAGTACTCCTACGCAATAATAAGAAAGTGAAGGATGTGTAACTGAGCCTTCATAACTCATACGTATGTACCTAGTTTAATAACGTAAAACTTGTAAACTTATTTTCTTTCCAGGAGGTAGAATACTTTAACACTATGGTACTGTAGGAATTATTATTTAACAAATGAACACAGAAATAATTCTTCATCTGATGTTATGTTTACACCATTCCTGTTTACAATTACGTCACCAAACACCCAAAATGTTACACAACAAGTACCTTTAACGAACTACCATCTGAAACCTTTGCTAGATGCCACAGGATGATGTAATGTGTGCACTGCATCGCATGAATCACGATCTGAGGAGAAGAATATAACAAGAATAAGCAGATTAGATGAGGTACAATGTTGCACGATGTTAATGTCTGAACATGGACTTGACCAGGAGAACCAAGTAACATTTATTCAGGATTTTGGAGGTATTACAAGCATATTTAAGAGACTTGACAGGGGTGCAATACCTGTTCAGGCATATCTCCGTTCTGCAGACCTGTGTTGAGAAGCCTGTAGTTGCTGGTGAAGAGATCCCATTTTGAGAGGTCATGTGCACTGGAAGCAAAGAAGAGAACAAATGAAAATGAAAAATATAATTTGTATTGCCTTAATGCAAATGGGAATGACTAAAGATTTCGCTATCTTTAACAAGTAATTTAGTGATTCATAAACTTGTGAACTACTTTACTTGTGGAAAGCGCTGATCTTCTTCAACGTGGACAGAACCTGGTAGGCATCGTCCTCATCTGGTTCTTCACCCTGACAAACAAGAGGTTAAACCTGTGAAATCTTGTGCATTCACGTTTCCTTTGCCACCTGTGAACATGATTTAAAACTATGCACCTGCAAACATTAAAACATCACAGCACCAACCTCTTGCAGAAAGTCCTCGAGTAATCTGTTAAACTTGTCTACAAGCTCGTCGAGAAGCTGTGAGCGTGCAATGTCCACCCGGTTGAAGATGGTGAACTCCTCATTGCAGAGATAGCGGTAGGTGGTAGAGCAGGCCTCCAGGACCTCAGTGTCTGTGTGCTTATCCACAACCTCCCAGATTTGTCGCAACAAGGCATCCAAATGCTAAATGAAAGCAGATCACGCTGTTTCACTCATACTGCCAATTATGTGCATATAAAAACTACTTTTAGACAGAAAAACTGTCAAACCTTTTCTAATCGTCCAGTTGTGTAGATGTCAAGATCAAAGTACTTTGGTATTTGTAGCAAATTGGTCACCTTATCAATATCAACACAGTACTATGACAAGGAAAGAGAAAGCAATGGGTTGGATGGTTAGGAATCAAAATGGTTAAAATAGTCAAAGCAGCTCTGAATACTGTTGGAAGTAGTGGAAAATATTTACCTTTGCCAGTAACAGAGGCAACGCAACTGCAAACATCTCTGTGATCCGTGTCCGATCATCCAGCTGAGATTTCTTCTCCTTTGCAGTCAGAACCTTTTCCATGCACAAAACCCCCAACAACATGAAGAGCATGAAATCATCTGAGAATCAAAGGTAATGATTACTATGTTCAGTATCCTGACACTTACCCTCTTCCCTGTACCTCTGCCTACTGGAGGGTGGCATTCGCAAGCCTGTCGAAGGGCACAGAGCATGATCTCCACCAGAGCTGTCTCCTGCCGATCAGTCAGGGCTAAAAATCACATAGAAAGTTACTGGTAAAGCAATGAAGCTAAACTACTAATCTGGGGAAAAAATTACAACCAATAAAATTACACTTCATTAAAGAGATTTGTTTTCCTAAAATTTGGGTTTAACACATCAGTGTCTTACCCTCCTCTCCTGGCACTGGCTCATCCAGCAAAAGGCTGATCATTGTCTCCCAGTCCTTCAACAGCTCTGAACCACACTCCCACAGGCTGTCCACCAGGTAGGCTCCATGTTCATGGAGCTGGAAAACATCAAATGTGTAATTTAATAAAATAAAAAACATTGAAACAAGGCAAATTCTTCAAAAACAACATTTGATTATAATTAATCTAATTACAAAGTTAAAAAAAATATTCAAAACAAAACAAATTTATCACTAAATTAAAGATTAAATGACTTCAGTTAAGGTGGACATAAGATGAGCACAGGGTTAATGCAAAGGTCTGGTCACCTCGCTCTCCAAGTAGAAGAACACAGTGGTCTTGATAAGGCTGCCGTTCAGGCTCTGCCTCCCCCTCCTGGGCAGTGCGTCGTCCTCAGGACCTCGATGGCTGAAGAGCCTTCAATCATCACAGTAAAAAGACTGTTAGCAATATGAAGTAAAGGCCAGTGGAATAACTGTCTGCAGTCTTTTGAGGAAAAATAGAAACCTGGACAATTATGGGGTCATATATCACTAGAGTTCATCAGATGTTTCTATTAGTCTTCATTACACTGTTTGCAGAGTTCATGACACATAAGCATGGGGTAAATGTCAATGAAACTTGTATTTACAAGATACTTTATTGTCATTTGACAATTCAGCAGAACAACAAATGAAATTAAGTTTTCCCCTGCTTCAATGTCCATCACACCGCCACCTTCTTTGTATTTAATGTATTTTAAGGATACACTAAGATTAGCAACATGACCAGCACACCGGGACATTTATTTTCTACTTCTGGATTCCCAGTGACCCAGACTCACGGCTACACTTGCTGCACTGTTATAATACAAAGTAACTAAAGCTGCTATCTTCAACAAAGGAGATCTCAGAGCCACCTGCTAACCCTGTAGTCAGTGAGTGCAGCACAGTGGACTAGGGGCAGAATATTCCTAAGTGTGAATGATGGACTTCTTGATACAACTCAACCAGACTCGGGGGGGAAACAAAGAGCCGCTTCACAAAACCAGCTAATGCCTGCAATGATTCTGTCAGGCTCATCACAGGCACTAAAACCATACAATACGCTGGATAAATGACTTTCACTTTCACTTCCACTGGCAACTCAGTTGCACTTCTTGATGATGTTTTAAAGCTGCAATAAAAACACTCACTTCTTAAAGAGAAACTCTCCTGCTGAAACAGCGATGGGTCGATGTGCCGAGTAAACCAGATGGTACACACTCTCACAGTCCTCTGCTGTCAGAACCTCATCACTACTCCTGTTGGATGTAAATATACAGACTTTGTCATAAAAGCCAGTTTAATGAATTTGTGACTGAGAGAGAGCATTTAGCATCAAACTTCTTGATTTCAGTCTGTGTAAAAGTTTCTTAAGCTCTTGAGGATCAGGGAATATATGATCTGTGATGACCAACATATTAATCCTCAATCTATTTCAAATTTTATGATTAATATATTGCATGACGTATTAAGAATCACATTAAATTACTTTACAAAACAAGATTAAATCCAGAATATTGCACACAAGAGGAGGGTAGGTTACTCACTGTAACACAAGTGTCAGAAGTTTAATGGCTTGCACTGCAACATCATATTCCTTATCCAGGGTCATAGAAACAATGCGATCCTGTCAGAGAGAGTAAATGTATGTTTTATCTGTGAGTTTGTCATTTTATTCTTTAGATATCTGCATAAAAAAGCACAAAGAACAAGTGAAAATCCTGTCATCATGTCCAACTGTAATGATAAACAATAAGGCTGTAGTAGGTAATGAAGCCAAGCAGATGCTGTCTCACCTTAAATCGGCTTGTGAAGAGCTCCAGTCGAGCGCCGAGCTCCCTGTTGTAGTACAAGCCTTGCAGGGCAGTCAGGCACTTCAGCCGCACCTCACCTTGCTGGAGTCAAAGTAGAAATATATATAATAGTTACTATATTTGAATAAACTCAAAAGTTGTTCATCATTACACACCCCTCCACAAAAAACAGGATGATATGCAATATAGTGCAAAAGTTAAGCACTTCAGATGTTTTACAGTGTATTCAAGTGAGATACTTGTATGCTATTAACTCAAACAGCTGGCAAAAGTCAGCATAGTAACAGGACACAAGGTGATTATTAAGCATCAGTAAGGTCTCTGTCAGGCAGAAACATAGACTGTATCAAGGAATGGACAAGGCAACCAGATAGATAGATAGATAGATAGATAGATAGATACTTTATTAATCCCTTGGGAGATCTGATGTCATTAGCTAAAGTCAACTCTTCTTCTCGCTGATCTGGTGGTCCATCTGCAAATCATCTCATAATTAAGTAGCTATTAGGCTTCAAAGAGAGGATCATTTAGGGGTGTGTACATCTATGGGCAAAGACTCTGCAGCAGGTAGGTGTGACTTCCCTTAAAAGAGAGGAAGAGGTCCAACAATGTTATGCGTTCAGCAAACACAACTGAGACCCTGGCACACCCATCTACAAGATAAGTCAAGTCAGGCGTGGACTTTATGGAAGAGTTACAGCCGAACTTACAATTACTCTAATTTCATTCTTGGCACCTTAAAATAATTATGTCCTCTAAGGCCACCCTCTAAGTGCAGCAAGGACATGCTGCATTACACTGGCCTTATTATGTCTGCTGTGTGCATGTTTGTATATTTAAACTATTTTGACCATTTTAATGTTCGACATCTGAAATGTGTCAAAGAGGGAGTTCTGTTTTCTTTCATTTCTTCAAACATAACATGTCTTTTTTTCTCTTAGCTCACCTTGTCATGCATTGTCCAGCCAACATACTTCAAGTAACTGTCATTGAGGAAGGCATCACTGTACAGCTTCATCCACACTCCAATCTCCTCGATACAAATAGCTCGAATTTCTGCAATGGCATCACTGGCAAACACAGGAGAACAGACTCAATTCAGTCTTTAAGCTGATATTATAAACACAACTGCTGATATTTGTCAGGTTTCAAACCAAAAATCATATGGACTCATGTTTGGTGTTGACAATAATTTGCCACTAGAGGGCACCACAGTGTTGTTAGTGAACCCTGACAGGTCTCTTCTTCTTGTGCTGACACTCAAATGTGATTAGAGGCTCATGGCAAAATCTTACAGTCAACATACAGTGTGTAAGTCAATGAAGTATTTACGTACCGATATCTGTGAACAAACACTCCTTTGAAAATTGCATTCATCATGTTTTCAATTTCATCTTGATTTTCTTGAAGCTGAAAGACAAACACAAAGTGATACCTTTTAAATTAACTGCATGAAAATAGGCAAAACACAGTTCCTTTATTCTTTCCCATTCAAGTAAGACTTTCAAGAGGTTTTGCTGAAGCAGCTCTGTTGGATGTCATTTTAACAGTGTTAAAGGTCCTAACCTTTAACACTGTTGTTGGTCTTCTCTGTACTCTACATAATTGTTTAGCTCCAAGTTTGCTTTTTTTTTTTTTAAACGATTTCTTACTAAAAATGTCATAAAATTCACTGCAAGCTATACTATTGTCTACTCTTCTCTTTAGCAATTTCCTAAAAGAGAAATAATTATTGAAATATGCTTTTGGTGCCAGTGAGCATTTACAGAGCTGTTAATGTGGGAATGACTCAAAATAAACCCCCTTCATTGTGATAATTGTAATAATTGTAATAATTTTAAACCAAAATTGAGGTCTGAAAAATAAGTTTGAAGGATGTATGAAGCTTTGGGTATATAGGCAATATTTAAGAGATAAAAATCAATTGTTTTGGTCTCTTTGTAAAATTTGTTGTTGACAAGAAATAGAAATGTGCATCAGCATCATGCAGGAATAATTTCTTGTTTTTATCTTGACCGCTTCCTCTTTTCTGAGAACCCTGATCATGCCCACGCTTCACGAGTTGTTGGTCTTGTTTATGAGGACAATCAGCTAATTGACACGTCCTAAGTTCCCATTATTGGCGATGTGTTCTGCTCACTTCCTGGAAAAGTTTCTTTCATAAAAATGTTACAAAAATAAATGAATGCAACACAGAATAAACTCCTGCTGTCAGCAACTTAATTCACCAGTGTCAGGGAAGTTGTGTTAGAAGAGTGAAAACAATATGAACATATTATTACTGTAGCTGCTGTATCATCATATCAGAAGAAGATGATTTAACATGAAGTTAGGTTTTAGGTAATTTCTTTGTGAAGCAAAGTGGTCCGTGACTAATATGCGGGGCATTCAAGGAGAAGTGACAGTCACTGAGATAGTACACGAGAATATTATAGTCTACAAGAAGTGACGTTACGCTGCCTGCCTGAGAGCCCGGAGGCAGCTGTCAGAGGTCTCTCACAACCAATCTATATTTGTGTTGATGTATACTAGAATAAAATAATAAGCTCTAAAAGATGCTAATATGATGTTAATGATCCGGTAAACTGAAAACTAATTTTGCATTGTTAGTTACATATTTTATCTTTTTCATTTCAGATTAATACATTTTGATTTCAGGTCAAATTGGAAAATGTTTGCTGTGTAGACAAAAGCCGATGTACATGATTTTAAGTAACTTCTGAATTTTGGTAACACTGAAGAGAAAATCTTATAAATGTAAAAGTGGTGAAAGGGAGATTCTGTTAAATCACTTACAGATGTAAAAATCAATCTGTTTGTTTGAGAGATTTTTTATAAGGTCCAGAATATATTAAGATCAAATCAGTGCAGCTCCAATAATGCAAAGTGCATATGGATCTATACAGAGATTACTTCATTTATAGAAGGCAGTGTAAATAAACATGCAATAATACACAATGTGACTGAATGCAGTTACGATATGCCATTGGCAGAAAAGATATGCACAGTACAGACAGACTCAATATTTCAGAAAAATCCTTACTCTTAAAGCATTTTAGCATTTACCTCTTTACGCTTCTGTAACAGGAGCTCCAACCTATCATTGGCCCTTTTTGCGACCACCTTGTTCCTCTCTGCCTCGTACTGCCTCTGTGTGTTGTCCATGTTTATGCTCAGGTTCAGGGCGACATTCACCAAGGCTGTCATCAACTTCATGGCTGGCAAAAGACAACGAAGCTTAAATACATGCCTGAAGAAACAGTCTCAAGACAACAGCATGAGTGTGCAGAGAGGCAAAGAGCAGAAACATTCAAACTGACCTGCTAGTGTGCTTGTGTGTCTGAAGGCCCTGACCTGTGAGTCAGACAGGCCGGTGAGCAGTGAGATGACTGTGTCCATCATGTACTCGTCATAAATGATGCTGTACTGACACTGTCGCACCAGAACAGCGATGAAGTCACAGAAACTTATCCTGAATTTCTTCCACTGTGGTCCTGAGAGAGTTAATGGATAGTCCCCGCTGTCCTGTTTGATGGTAGCAGACAGACAATCAGATTGAGGTCAGGTGCAATACATTTGATTCATACTGTTGCGTTCATGTCTGACACTTTAACAATATCTTCCCATTCTGCTATCTGGTAACTTCACAGACTTATGGTTAAATTCTGCTTTTGTTTTAAAATAACTCAATAGTAGACCACAAGCGGCATTACCTCATCAAACTCCTCTGTCATTTTTCGGATGATTTCGGAGTTCTGCATATGTCTGAACATCTCTCCACTCACAGCACCTATGAAGAAAAATTCAGCACATTTAAACCTGCCTTTAAGCACCCAACCTGATATGTATTTAGACACACCGTATCAGACAGCTACCTTTACAGCCTGAGCACTGGATGAAGAAGTTGATCAAGTCCAAGAGAGCAATGTCCCTGTCATTTTTATATGCCTCAATCCAGTCATCAACAACAGACTGGAAAATAAAAAACAGAGTAACATTTTACACCATAGTTTATTCATACAAACTCAAGTACAACATGTTAGAGATGCCCATGCTGTCCCAAAACTACTGCTGCCTAAAGAAAGAGATCCACAGATTCTACTCCAGCTTTTATATTTTCACAACTAAAAAGGAGAAAACGAACAAAACTAAACGGTGCACCCACCTGTGTGGCACTCTTCCCCATTTTAACCACCTCAAATAGGGTCATATTCTCCATCCCGTTCTCCCGATGATGGCCATTCACCAAACCGAGACCACCCCCCCTCCCGGCTCCCCCGCCTTTGGCCTTGTCTCCAAGCACCTTCTTCCCTTTCTTGGCTGCCTGTTGGGGAGAGAGATGATCAGTGGAAGTTGAAAGTGCTGCTTTGTTATTATAACTCTGTGCACGTGTATTAAATGTGTGTCTAGACTGAATATCTGATACTGGAAATTAAAAATCTGTCACAGCGTGGAACTAAATCACATTACAGATGCAGACAGTGATGCAGCAATAACTTGTTTTCTGATTAAACACAGCTGCTGCATATTATCACACTGTTCCTGTCCTGTGATGTACTGGGAACCAGATGAGGGTGTTTCATTGACTTCCACCCAAACATGCTGGGTATGGTTCCAACCTGCCCAAGCCTGACTGCACATGAAGTGGTATAAATAATGAAAAACATACCACGCTCCTTCCTGTCCTCCCATTTTTGCCATCAGGATCCTCAAGGTCAGTATCTGAAGACAACTGAGATTCTGCCTCTCTGTGTATGACACATAATAAAGTCATGACAACCAGCCAACACACAACAAACAGTTAAAGACATGCTTCATTTGCGAACACAGATCTGTGAGGTAGTACTTACTGAGGAAACTGAAACTCTGTGTGCAAATCCTGCGCTGCTATCATTTCTTTAACATTTTCTGGATCTGCTGGAGTTGATGCTTCTACTGCTCTGGACCCCAAGCGAGAAAATTTATCTTTAGCAACACCTGAGAAATAAAACACATCAGATGCATTTATTAATGAATGACTTCAAAACAATCACAGCACAATCAACAACCATCTTAAATGGGGCTGAGCTGAAGACCCCATTGTGAGAGATGAAGGGATGAAGAGAACATGTCTCGATTGTCAGACAGAGTACAACCAGCCCTAATTCACAGCTGGCGATGTGCATCCAGATAAAGGAAAATGCATGTTATTGTATTGTTTAAATGCATGCAGACCACATTAGGATCATATTACGATAGGATCTCAGGCAGATGTGACTTAAATAGTTAATGGACTAGACTTATATACCACCTTTTTTTCTTTAGCTTAGGTCTACAAAGTGCTTTACAAGTTTTGTTGCCTTACACTTTCCCCACTCACACACCAGTGGAACCAGAGCTACCACGCAAGAAACCAGCTAACATTGGGAGCAACTCAGGGTTCAGCGTCTTGCTCAAGGACACTTCGACATGTGGATCAAACCACCAGTCTTATGATTTATGAGTGACCCACTCTACCACCAGAGCCACAGCTGCCTCAAAACTCCCTGGCTTTTCAACCTGGTACTACCTCAAGTAAGCCAAGAAAAAAGGCTCAGGTAGTAGCAGTAATGGAAAATAGAACCCACACAGCCCTTGATCTGGTATCCACCATGTTAGCTCCCAAGTCAGTTAGACCCACTTGGCTGATTTGCATACTGAGATTGAGTAAATAAATCAAAATAACAAGAATATAATTTATTACCAGGTGTAAGTGCAATGGCTACCATTATCCAGATAACCAGATACATACGAGAAACAGCACTTGGTGTAAGTGGGGCCTAAGCTGGACTAGCTTGGAAATAACCCACTCCATCACCTCAGTGACATAAACCCTGCCGCGACAATAATCATGCAGAGAAAAAGATGGCATTCGCTGTGGTTAATTTTAGATCTCCTGTAGTTACTATAGTGATACCAAAATATTACAGTTATTATTGTAAATCCCCGAATAACCTTTTAAATAGCTACTTGGAGGGTCTAGTTGTTGCATGGCAGCAGTCTAGCTGCTCAGAGAATAATACTATTATAGTAGTATTATTAGACATTACATATTTCTAATCAACTCACTACTATCTAGCAGCATCAAATTGCTGCTAGCTTAACTGCATATACATCCTAAATAACTCCCTGTGCTGTTTTTGTGTAATTATCCTTAAAGCCGTGCTGACATTGAGGGTGCTCTTTATAGCAAAGTCTGAAAAAACACAAGTGTAAATATGAATATCAGGGGCATAAGTTTGAAGATGCCAGTATATACTGTGCATGCTGTGACTATGTCAAGACTTACAGGGAGACACTAGTGTACAGAAATGGAGTAACACCTGTGCTTTTCCTGCTTTGTCTGATGTCAGTACTACTTTGGATATCTGGCCAAATAGAAAAAGGTAATATGAAGATGTCAATCAAAGCTTGTGAATCAGTTTTGGCAAAACTACACAGTTGGAAATACACATCTTTTATTATCATGTCTATCATCCTGTGAATACAAAAACTCTACTTCTCAGTAACTGCAATAATTAGTAGAAAACATTATGATGATTAATGTCACCAAGTAGTAATCGTGCCAGTCTTCATCAAAAGACCAAAAATGTGCTTGTATGACATATGGAGCATTGGGGATTTTTAATCAGATTTTTATGAATTTGTCATTTATTTTTTGTTGGTTAGGCTGACTACTGTCCAGAGAAATGAAGCAATCAGCTTGGACTCTGACAATAGTTTATTGGAATCCATCAGAACTGGCAACTCTTCCAGCAAAACCTATGCCAGTAAGTGATGGAGTCAGTGTCTGAACATGTAAATAGCCCCTGTGTGGGTCAAGTCTGGATCAAAAGAGAAAGTGACGTTGAATCACCATGACCCAGTGGTTAAAGAAACTGCACATTTTGCTGTCCAGGATCAGGTCATCCATCATACTTTTGTGTCAGTTTTTCGAAGCTACATTCGCCTAAATCACCCTGATGCACATAAGAACTTTTGGAGATAACCAAATCCAGATTACTAGCGCTCCAAATGTGACTATATATCACAATAAAAGCTACTAGCTATGTATAGAGCAACAAGTGGAATAGCCAGCATGGAGTCACTTTAGGTGTTTTCATCTGAACAGACAGAAATCAGCAAAACATGCTGCTCAAAAAAACTGCCACAAACAGAGCATTGATTACCTGGATAGGAAACTATGGACTTTCAAACCCTGATCACTCTGATTCAGATTCTGTACAGTGCAAATACTAATGAAGCGTATTAATCTATGTTGTCGGAGAGCACCACGGGGGTATTCTCAGATGAATAGTGAAAATCCATTAAACAAATCACACAATGTTTCCTTCCTTTTATGAAGTAAACTATACGTAAATACAGAATATCAGAACAGAGATATTGTACAGCAGTATACTTGGTTGCCACTTTCACATGGCAGATTATATGTCTTAATCCTGTTAGACCACCCTGTATTGGGCTCTTGACACAAAGTTCAGCCCAAAACCATTAAAAGCAAGATAGATGGGTGGTTTCCAAAATGCAAAATGAGCCATCCGCTGTGAGGTTCTAACAGACTAGGATAGTACCTGCCCTGAAGGAGCAACACTAAATCTTCAACTGTGTTCCTGCTGAATGACACAAATGGGCTAATGATAGCATTCATAAAGCTGTAGACATGGGTAATTAATTCTCTGAGCCCACAGTAACAAAATAAATATCCATTAGCATGGTTGAGTAATCACAATATCATTACTCAACATACATAAGGTAAAAGGTTTATTTGTAAAAGATCAGTATGTCACTAATGTTGCCAGTGCATCAGCAGTGACACTTTTAGCAATATGTTAATTATACTTAAAATATTTTATCAAAAATACATTTTCGTGGCTCTCTGAGGTCAGTGTGTGGACCTTTTCTAAGTAGCTGGACACAAGATCCTTGTTTCTTGTGTATGCATATAAGCTATAACACAGTGGTGTGGATATCATCACAACTTGACGTTAAGCACGTGAAGGTGATACAATTAGAACTTCATTCATTTAACTTCTCAGAAAATTCCGAGAAAGTGTTTGCGCAACAGTGGCACACTGACTGGCGATTCCATTACCGTAATGTACTGTAAACACGACATGGTTGTTTTTGTTGTGATCAGATGAGAGGCCTGGGTTGAGACTCCACGCACCATAAATGGAAATGCACGAGCGGCTCGATATAACATTAGTTACTTTCTTGTACATGCAACATCATCCTCTATGTCTATGGCAGCTAATTGTTTTAATAAACCCTAATGTCACCTGTAATGCAGAACAAGTTGATCACACAACAACTGTGACACGCGCAGTTGTATACTTCCGAACTACAGACAGACTGCAGATGTTTGGGAGGCTGCTGCTGCCTCTCTGTCATCTCTTCCGTTTCAGCTAGGACGACCGAGCAGCTCTCCCTGATCTGTGATGTTAGCCGACATATTCACCCTCTGACTAGTCAGCTAACCTTAGACCCTCTGTTTGACTAAGTGATTAGGATTAGGATTCATCTGCGTACTGACACATCCACAACACCACTATTCTGCTGCTAGCTTGACTAGCATTAGCTGTAGCTGGCTATCAAGAGCACTAGCTTACTAAACACCAGCTTGAAGCAAACGGTCAAAATGATTCATCACGTTGATTTTCTGATGAGGTCTCATGTCTGTATTGAATACTGTTGGTGTCAGTAATCCCAGACGCCTGGCCGGGCACCCAGTGAAGCAGCATCAATGACAAACTATGGATGTTAACGTTAGCTATCCGCCATTTTACAACTTACCTCGTTGGACTGAAACCAAAAAATCCAAACGTTGCAGAGCTGGCACAGAGGATGCTTCTGTCAGTTCCCTGCACCAACTGTCATTTCCCAAATATCACAAATAATACTTTTATTTGCTACCTAACGACAAGAAGCTCCTTGGTGGCTAATATAGCCAAAGGTACAGTGTGTATTTTCGATGTTAATCATGCAGCACACACACCACCTGTCGGCGGCTCAGTGTGCTGCAGCTGAGAGGAGACCGTCAGGCTCAGGCTCCTGACTCCTCTGACCTGATCACTGCAGGACTCACTGTCACCGTATACATTAACACGCAGCTTTCTGATCCCGGGGTTACTGAGCCAGTGTGGTGCAGAATGTTCACTTTTACGCATGTCTCAAGCATGTGAGTCAAGTGTCCACTGTAACCTCATAGGTTACACATAAACATGTTAAATCCACAGAAAATAAAGCGCAGTGTATACCTTCAACTTTTCCCAGACTTAGGAACTTAACAGCATTATTATTGAAGTGATCTCTGTTCATTGATTATTTGCAATTACTACAATGAGACCTATACTGTATTTATAAAACACTCAGAACTGCTGCTGTTGTGTGGTGTTCCACTCTGACAAATGACAGGTTGTGTGTTAGGAAGAATAGATGCTCTTTAAATATTTCAACTTGATCATCCCTTCATGGCTGATGTGACTGTAAGAGGTTTCATATCTGTTCAGTCCCCTGGTTTGTATTATGTTGAGGTTAAGGTGACTTCTTGTTGTTTAGTAGAAGTGTAGAAGTTGTAGAAGTGAGTGTTTTAGTTTCTTAATATTTACAGAGTGTTGGAAATTATAATTCTTTGATATTTTTGTGCTGTTTAATTATGTTTTATTGTTTGTACCTTCAGCTTTTTATAGCTTCATTGTGGTTGCAAAGCTCTGTGTTAGTGCACTATTGTGCCAGGTTTGACACTGTTGTGAACATACCACACATCACAAACAAAAATACTCATATTAATATTTGTAATTATTTTACTGCTACTACTTCAGCACATAGGAGTACGGTATACTTGGAGGTGATGGAACACAATACAATGCTGTATATTAAAGGGAGTTTAAAACAATGCTCTATACACCTTTGACAGCTTTGACATTTTATTGTTCCATTAATCATATCATACAGGTTTTCTAAGCGGTACCAACTTGAAAAGCCACCAACTGTTAGTAATTATGACAAATTCTACAATCCACGGAGGATCTTTTCCTTTCACATCAAAATGTATGTATACAGTATGATCCATTCAAAGCCATATCTTCATAGGGGAGTGGAGGATGTGGTGGAAACAGATGTGATGCAGTGCAGTGTCACAAGAAAAACTCAAGTCACACATGAAAAGGAGAGAAAAGTCTATAGTTCTGACGGGCCGTGTTTGGGTAGGTCTGCTGGCGAGACTTCATCTACATAAACTCATGGAAGAAACTATTTACTGTCCCTTCAGGTGTCTCCTCCAGAGGCTGTCCCTGACAAAAGGAAGGCACCACAAGCTGATCGGGGTCCTTGATCTCGGGTTCAATTTCCATTTGGCTGTGTGTGGAAAGTGATACAAAAATTACATGGATATTTTTCAAGGACATTCATTACATCATGTGTCTGTGCATGCACAAAATTGCAGAAATATCCCCAGGAGTGTTAAAAAAAAAAAAACACTTACGTGAAAAGGATTGGTGTGGACTCACTGAAGTAGAAGGCGCTCACAGGCAAACATCCCATGGTTGTAGATATGGAGTAGGAGCCTGAAAAAGAGAAGAGAAAACTTATTATGAGCGGCAAAACAAAGACACTTTTTAGACTGTTTTTGTAATGTATCTCCCACCTTTCACGCCTGGCATTGTGCCTCTGTAGATCTTGATTTTTAATCCCTCCCCTTCGATGGATGGACTCCCAACGGTTAGCACAGACAGAAACGTGGCGTCATCAGGAATATCTAGAGGGTGCATGGTGCACTGCAATGCTTTTTTCTCACAGCTCTGGTTTTTGGTGTCAATCTCATAGAAAACCCCCTGCCGAAATGCAGACACGGATTCAAATGTCAAGGTTCAAAATGGCTTCAACAGAACTAACTCCATCAGGCAGAAGAATTCAGTTACCTCTTCAAAAAACATCAGCACATCCACACCCAGCGAAGTGTTTGTGGGGTAGCTCTCGTTTGATCTGAACCGTAGTTTCTTGGCTGTCGAATCATAGGTAAATGCACCAAATGCTTTTACGCCACCCTTTAGGGACATCTGGTTTCATTCAAAAACATACAGAGAAACAGAAATGTTTAATATTATGATTAAAATGCACTGAAAGCACCAGAAGAAGAGTTGATCTTCAACGAAACATTTTAAAAGAGGACCCACCACAGTCATCACTCCTGTCATATTGGGTGCATCTGAAAGAAAACAGTGCCAATTAGTTTGGTCCAGTAACATTTTTGATGACATTTAGACAAAAAAAACAAACAATGATTTTGAACGATGCCCGACACACTGCAAATCAATTAAGAAAATGATTTAACTACAAATTCTTACGACAAGGATGATGGTGATCCGCGTAGGTGGTGGCAGTCAAGCACATAAAGACGAATAGTGTAACGGCTGCATACATTTTCCTGGTCCAGAGGGAGTCACAAAGTAATGGTAGAGATGGCAGAAAACAACCACAAGCGCATCTAGTGTTTTGGTGAACTTACAGCTGCTTTTATAGGACCGGACTTTGGCATAGACAACAATACTTATGTAAAAAGACACACGCTGATAACCCCCTGGACGTCAAACTTCAAGCTGTCTAAACATATAAGCCCCTGTCACAGCTGGTGGTGACCCAATAAAAGATTGTTTTTTTATGCTATCTTTGCTTTTGTGATTGCGCAGCTGTCCTCAGATGTTCTGCTTGCCCCATGTTTTTGGAAGAAAGAGTGTCATGTGTAAACAGGAGGGGAAGCCAGAGTGATTATGGGGATAACAAAGGTTCATGTAAGGAAAGTAGTGCTAACTCTAGATATGAAAAATGACCTAAAGTAACCGTGATGACAGCTTCCTCTTTACAGTGATGACATGGTTAAGATGTATGTAGGCCTGCCGTTAAGTTTTGAGCGGGGGAATGAGACCAGTGACATATGGATGTGTCATCTGTCTGTCAGAAACTGAAACCTTTCACTGAGTCTCTGTTGCACAGTATCAGCAGACTGACATTTAAGGCACCATTTAGCCTTTAAAATACTTCCTCCTTACTTATACTTGTGACTCGATAGCCATGGGAGGATTTAGAATATCTACAGTTGGCTAAAAATCTTAAAACCAGTTCAATTTATGAGGTTCTTGTGTCAAAAATGATTGGAGTGATAATGCTTTTTTTTTTTTTTTTTTTTTTTAATCAGAATTAGTGAATTATTTTATAGAGTGAAATATAATTCTCTCACAGCTTCAGTGGGGTCAAAAGACAGACCCCTAAAATATCTTATTCAAATGACTTTACATGTGTGTTTAGAAGACTTTGGGAAGAATTAAATTAACTTAAGTCCACCCAGAGGGAGAAAAACTTCAAATTAAAATGATTTTGACTAGAAGTCATTATTTAGGAGACAGAAAACGTAATAGTTCCTCCAGAGGAGAGTTCCTTGCTTCTGTATAAGTAATCTTATTAATCCAGTTTCTTTTAATCAGCATTTGATCAGTGTTGGAAGCTAAACTATCCAAACAATAATATTTTGAAGGTTTTCTGTGAAGACTCTCAGTCATCTGGGTTTTATTATTTTTGAATCTGTTTTGCTTCTCATCTAGTAGGGTTGTTCAGTTTTAATATAGTTGCAGGTTTTGAACCTCTGTAGTGTTTTTATAAATGGCATTAATACAATTTGGTTCATCACCTGAGGGCGAAGTGTGATTGACCATTGTTGCAGTGCACACCTGAACCTGAGGCCAGATGTGGATGTTCATTAACTCCTCTGTGAAGGGATGAGAGGAAGGCATTGCAGGTGGTGTCACAGACCCCCTCCCCCTCCTCTTCTGAGGGATAATTTCTCTACTCTGACATACATGACCTCCTTTATTCATCTTTCAAACAATTTGTCCACATTGGCCCAAATATGTGTGTTGTTGTCTTCAAATGAGTGTCCCCAGGTTGTTCAACTGTTTCTACCAACCTCCATTGTTGGGATGAATGTAATCAGTGAGGTCACCAGGGACACCAGTGTTTCATCTGGGTGCAGTTTGAATCCTTGAACCTTGTTTACAAAATGACTTGCATTTTGAACAGGATTTAGTGTGTTTTACCAAAAGTATAGTGGTAAATATATTATGCAATACTGTATGTAGCTGAGTTAATACAGCAGAGTCTAAAGGGAGCTCAGGGAGTCCATTCATACTTGGTATGGCTTTTCCTGTATACAAACAATGACATTGTGCTTCACTGATGGCTTTGTCCTTCTGCAGATGTTGTAAATTTGGTCTTTGGCCTTCTTCTTATATCTGCTGGTGGATATCCATCTTGCTTCAGTGTTTTTTGCATCCTCCTTTGTCTGCCAGTGGGATTTGGGTGTTCTGGTCCTTGCTCAGTGACTTCACAGCCTCTCTTTTCTGGAGGATGGCTTTAGAAGTTAGTTGATAACCCCTACATTGTTTCTCTGAACAGGAATGTTACATGTATTTTGATTAAACTCTTAATTACCATCAAAAACAATAAAAAAAACCTGTAGTGATCTTGACAGCTTCTCAGATCTTTGGTGAATATCACAAAAAATGATTTCATCATCTCCCAGCTGACTCCATGAATCCATTTTATTTGATATGCTAATTATTTAAAGAGGCTAAATTATAATGAAAAACATATAATTAAGAAACCAAAGAATACATCTTCATATACTACACTGAATCCTGAAAAAGCAAACAGATGAAACTTTTGTATTTGTCACATTAAACCTATGGTGTCATGTACTAGGGATATTCCCATCTTCAAATCCACACTATGAGGCCATATGACAGAGGGAAGAGTCTTGGTCGGCAGTGAATGAGGCTGGCCCCCCATAACACTCTCATCCTTTCTTTTATTCCAGTGATCCAAGCTAAATAGAGAGCCTGGGGTGTTTATACCAGACCAACAGCATAAGTCAGGTCAGAAATGTGTTTCACAACTAGACTTTGTGCAGCTGCCTTTTGTTCTTCTGGACATGAAACTGTTCCTGTTGTGTCACTGCTTTTAGGCAAGTGTCCTGTGCACTCTGTTTGTAATGTCCAAACAAAGATATTTAACAAAATATAAAATGTATTTAAGATTTGTATCTTTGGGAAGTTTCAGTTATTTGAGCCACATGAAATCAGTGAGAAAAGTCAATAAATGTTGAAACAATGATTTACAGTTTGTGATGCGGTATCACTTGATTACTGATTTTGCTTTCTTTAACAATGCCTGATGAAAATACCTAAATGACTCAGAAACATGTTATCTCTAAACACATGATTGCAAAGTATTTCATTTACCATAAACTAAATAGGGGAACTGGGTTTTTATTGTAGTATTAGATGTTGTTTTTTTAAAGTCCCAAATTAGGAAGGAAATACATAACAAAACTAAAAGGGGAGCCTAAAACCACAAATGAATGAGACTGAAAAAGACTGAGAGTAAACAGTGTGAGTCACATTGGAAATTTAACATTATGGAGAGAATATGGGGGTGGGAGGAGGTAATGAAAATGAGGGAAGCCCTTTTCTGTAGGTACCCCTTCCCCTTCCACTGACCACATGCCTCACTTCAACTCAGCATTTTCATTTTCTAAAAGGAAGTCATCTTGTTGATGAACTGCGTGTCACCCCCTGAGTTTATTTCTTTTAATTTATTCCTTACACTACAGTATGATGCATAAGTATCAAACTCTTTATTTTATATAGACTCAACCTAAACAGAAAGTAATTTAGGTTTATTTATCCAGGAAGTTCAAAATCTCTTCTACACAAGAGACCTGAAAATAACAAGAGCACAAAAACAACATAGCCCACATTGATATACTTATCAAAACATCTATATATACTCTCAACAAATATGAGAAAAGCTTTTAAAATGCTCAGAGGAATTGATTTGATCTGCTCTTCGTTAGTCATTAGTGTTCATAAGATGTGCTTCCTCGCATTAAACTATCTGTAAGAAAGACATTAAAAACACATTCCTGATGCCTTCTGCTTCTTTTTTTTTTACGATTATTAAGTGGACTCTTCTTCAGGGTAGGTCTGATTTACACTTGAACTGATGCATAGAAAATGTCAGTATAATGCTGATTACTTGTTGGTTATTAAATTAAATATCATGTGGCCAAACAGTGTTACTTGTGGGACACCTCTTTGGTGCTTGATGAAAAACAGCCTGAAGTCTGACACAAAGATTTGCTTTCATCCTGACACTTGTCCTGCTAAATCTCAGTGTTGCATTTGACACTGATCAACATGTTATTTGCATTAAAGGGAACCACACAAGGTGGGTTTAAATCATATTTATGAGATTGTCTCTGAGTTAGTCAGTGAGTTCCACATGGTCTTTGTGCTGGGGCCTGGTACTTTTCACATTATCAAAGTCAAAAGTCAAAGTCAGCTTTATTTGTCAATTCTTCACATATGGTGGACTTACAAAGGATTGAAAATGTGTTTCTCACTATCCCAATGTGTGGACAAGACAGGACAAACAGTAAAGTGCACTGGCACAACAGAATAAGATAATAAGAATAAGAACGATATATATATATATCCTATCCACTAAGTAACAATAAATAATAAATAGGTGCAGGTAGCTTAAGGTACTGGCACAGTAGCAGAAAAAAAAAACATATATATCCTAACGCTAAGTAACAATAAATAAAGTGCAATAGCTTAAGGCATATGCTTTTACTATACATATTGACAGTGCTACACACAGCTATATTTATCTATCAGGCCAGATGAAACCAAACAGTTGGTCAAACTCCAACCATGTCTTAACCCCAGCCACTCTGGAGGTCCTTGTACCCACACTACAGCCCTATCTGTAATAAGGACAGGGACATTTATTGTTTCTAAATAAATATGAAGATGAATTTCTCCCAAAAGTATCCTATCTGTTTACCCCAGGGTTGTTTATTTATTTATTACTGTTACTTATCATTATTAATATTCATATCTTACAGTTTGCAGCTCTTACTGACTTAAATTTTGTGATTAAGACAAAGCTTATTGGACTGAAGGTTTAAGACATGACGGTGTGGATAACCTGGATTGTTCTACTTTTAAATTCAGATCAAACTTATTATCTTTATTGATGCTGAAAAATGAATGCATGCATTTTGTACTTCTGGGCTGAACTCTCCAAAAGCCTCCAGTTGATCGGAAATGCATGATAAGACACGATAAGGAAAGAGGTAACATGGTCACAAATGTGCTGTGAAGGTTACAGTGGGTTAACAACCCTCAGTGAGCAATAAACTGTAAATCAGAAACAGAAGGATTTATAGTTTTCCATGGACCCTGGCAGCTCTGCAGACAGAGTGAGCTTTGAACCGTAATGGACAGTAATAACAACCTATGGTCTCAGCTGTACCTAGACCAGAACAAAGACACTGTCTAGACTCACAGTCAAGCGAACACCGCTGATATGAAGAGTGAAACCGCTACACCACAAAGAGGTAGGTTGAAACCTCCAGTTGGTTGTGTTTCTAGTAACGAGGAATTTTTCAAGGATTTTATCCAGATTTTTTGGTATTTGGAAACCAGTTGCCCAAGATGTATTTCTGAAGAAATTTCACAAAATGATCTCATCTTTGTCCTGCCAGGTTGTCCCTGACTCTGTAAATACCTGGTCCAAACTGTGGTCTTATGGGGATCTGGATTTTTTATTCTATTTTATTTTCATTTATCCGTGTTGTGTAATATCAAAAATTGAACATGTTGTAACAACTGCAAAAAGTTAACAAGAGAATTTTTAAATGCTACAATTAATTTAGCTGCTTATCTCAACTTTCACTATTGTCTGAAAGAAATAAACATCCACCCAACTGAACAATGCACTTTTTATCTTTAGATATATTACTCCAAACAACAAAAAAAAATGTCTTCTACAATTACAATATGTAAAACTAAACTACAATACGTAAAAATGGCGTTGTAGTATAGGCTACATTTTAATACCAAACACAGTCCCTTACAATTAAAATAAGTAAAACGTGAAATTATTTGTTTAATATCTCTACTTTTTCACTTTCCTTACAGGGTGAAAAAAAACTCAAGGGGAATCACAAATAATAACATCATCACTTTTAAATGCTGTGGTGTATAAAACATAAGAAGAAAGTGTCCTCTTGCCGTTTAAAACAGCAGTTTCAAAGAGATTTATAAGAATCAGCAGCATAATAGTTGTTTTTTATATATCACAACTAAAAAATAGACACAACTTTTATGGAACTGTAAAGTATACAACTATGTTCTTCCAAGATTAATTAATTAAAGTATTGATTGGGATGATTTATAGTTTAAATTTCAGTATGATGACAGAATATCCCCCAGTTTGATTTCCTTTGAATGTTTGGTGACTTCCCATATGTATAAACTTTTAGCTCTGGTTGGGAATTTCATCAACCCCGACATGGTTAAGAAACTTTTTTTAAGATGAAGTTGTTCCATTAACCAGGAGGAAAACCAAAAGCATGTACTCTCCTTTAAAACAAAATATAATGATAATGATTTAAGAGAACATGGAAGAATCAGATTGGATAAGATTTATTATTTTAAGGCTCTATCTTGACATGCAACACAAAAAAAATCATCTGCAAGCTCAAATGAATAATAATGATGATTATGATAATAACAATGAAGAAGAAGAAGAAGAATGGTTAGGATGATGATGATCTTCATCAGAATTAATTGAAGAGAGCTTTTTAAGAAACTACAAAGTTACAAATATAATTTAAGGCAGTGGAGATACTAAAATAAAAAATGCTGTTGAAGACAAAATAATTATTAAGATTTTTTTTAAAAAAATAGAAAGAAAACAAGAAATAAACTTTTCAGGCAAAATCAACATGAAGTAATTAGAAGATGAAATTAACTATCAAGATGAATCCCCAGCTTCTAACAGTGTTAAGCTCAAAGTGGAAAAAATGAACAGAAGCACAGTAAAATACTCTTCAATTAAAAAATGATGCTTTTTAATAAAAAAAAAATCATTTTCATCCATTTTTCGTTGCTCATACAAACAAAAAACAGACAAACAGACGAATACACCTTTAAAATAAATCATTATGAACCAGGTACATGTTAGATTCAGATTCAACTTTATTGTCATTGAAAAAGTCCAAAACTTAAATAATGAAGACGTCAAACACTTTGTTAGAGGTGTGTGTTAGTGTGTGCTCAGCTACTTCAGGACTGAGAGTTACGACCAGACACTTTTTTTAATGACAGTGACAAAAACCAGTCATGATGACAGGAACCTTTCGTTGCATGTTTTTTTTTTCTGTTTTTGCTTCAGTCATTTCTCATGTACATCATGGGACTCCTAAAATATTCCCTCAAGATGCAGAGTCATGACTCAACTCCACAGTTTCTTGGAACAAAAAAAAGAAGTTTCAGATTTCAGTAGTTTTAACTGCGTCTGTCCACCGCCATCATAGTAAAATGACTATGAGATGAGACTTTGCAGGAATAAAGTGAGTTATGTATTGAGTCATTATTAAAATTAACAGCAACAGCTGTAAATTTACCAGTGTGTTTAAAATAAAAGGATTAGGCAGCTGTAATTCACACAGATGAAGTTTGGGATTCTCATTTTTTTCCCCCTTGTGTTTGTGTGACATTCAACTTTAATTGTCATTGTAAAAGTGATACATCTGAAAAAGCATATGCAGATATTTGAAGCCAAGAGGATATGAACACACAATGTGGGTATCACTTAAGTTCAAATAATAATGACTGAAAAAAAAAGAGAAGGAAAAACAAGTCTGTGCATGTCTTTTTTAACTACACAGTAAATCATCCTCACGCCAAATTATATTTCTTACTGAACACTGACCTCACTTCCTCTGAGCAATATTGGTGACCGCAAGATGCTGAAACAAAGTGAGTAAGAGAGAGAGTGAGAGAGAAAGGAAAAAATGAAAAAACTCCAGGTCGATAAAACCGAAAGCAAGAACAAATATATATATACTGTGTACAGCTTCACCAAAGCATGAAGGTGTCTTTCTCAGAGTGGTGCTAACTGTCTCTCCTGTGTCTTCAAGGTAAGCCCATCTTTAAAATATTGCTTCTTTAAACAAGGGTTTGATAGTAGTATAAGTATTCAATACATTTAATTTATATAGCACTTTTCAGAGTACTCAAAAACACTTGAGAGCATATCTATCTATCTATCTATCTATCTATCTATCTATCTATCTATCTATCTATCTATCTATTACTTAGTGTCCACTTCCCACAGCTGCAGTGTTTCTATTTGCTGACTTACTTACAACAAACTCGAAGTTACCAACACTTGGTGACAACAGAGAAAATTGTCCTGCTTACAGTAATAAAAACTGTCGACTCAGCAAGAAGATGGCGTTGCACCACCATCACCACCATGATGCAACACGATAAATTGAAGGCATTTTCTTTCTTCACTGTACTGATGAACCTCAGCAGACCCAGGGCACCTAACAGAAACTTTACCACCTGCAACAGGCTCTGTAAAGTCTGTGATGTGTAGTCAGGAGTGTAGGATTCAGAGCCTTGCTTTTTAGGGTGAGCGAAACAGTGAAACCATTTAGAGGAATTGAGAGACCACGGTTTATATGCATGCACAAGGAGCATCTGCAGAGTTACTGAACTACATGGGAGAGTATGGGGATACTGTGTGGCAGGGTATGAAAGCTGTGGTGTGGAATTTCTTTCAGAAATATTCAAGGACTTCCTTTCAGGTACTAAAAAGGGAAAGTGACAGTTCCCATAATGGGAATCCACATTTTGTTCTGTTTCTCCATCTTTGGCATTTTATGTTTAAAAGCTGCTGCAATAATAAAACATCTTTTATCGGTTTATAACCTATAACTGTGATCCTTCTTCTCTTGCAGATGACTGTTTGGTGGCACGGTCTAATCCTCCTTTGTTGTGTCCTGACCTGTGTGGAGTCCTTTCCTCCATCCCCAATTCTCCAGAGGAATAAATACAACCACGCTTTTCGAATCACCAAGTACACCAGAACCCGTGTGCAGCAGCTGCTGGGGAAATATGTGAGTACTAAATGTTACTCCCTGATCCCATGAGTGGACGGGTTTGTACACAACAAGCATTATTTGTTCCTCACAGCAACTCTTGAACATGGTTCTGTTTATGTTATTTAGAAGGAGCACCAGCTGGGAAATAAGGATTTTGAGGACAGGAGCCGACAGTTAAAGGACCTGCCTTTACTTTCTACAGATTTCCACAGTTGGCTAAATCTGACGGTGAGTGTCTGTCTGTGAATGTGTCTGTTTCAAAATACCTCAAGTGGAAATTATTCTCTGGATGTAATTCCTGAAAAAATAACCAGTTCTCAAAGTTTTATCAAAATTTCATACATTGTTTTGAATTTTTTTCCATTATGTTGAGAGGAAGGGGAAACCTGGTGACATAGTCAGAATATCTGCTCTTTCAGAATGTAAAGCTTAGAAAAAGTTGAGTGGAATTCCCCTTTTACAGCGTGAAGCATACAAGTGGGGGCTTGTGCAACGTTTACATTATGTAATCATGTGTTTGTTTCTTGTTGTTGTGTGTTCAGGACTGGGATCGACTGCATGCTGCTTTCTGGGACATGCAATCCTTTTGGAATATGCTGGAGTGGAAGAGAAAACAGCTGGAGGAGGAGGAGAAAGAGCAGATTGTGGTGCGGGCGACCCGAGCCACCGTACCTCAGAGCATCAGGCACATTCAGCTGGACTTGAGGGACCTGTTGAGCCAAGTCAGCAGTCAGGTATCCACAGTGTTACTGAAATCCACCCACGTGTGTCCCTCGTTCCCACCCACGCAGACTTTGGAGGAAGTAACACCACAACTTAACAAGTTTGTTTCACTTCTTCTTCTTCTGTAGATGTTGTACCTGAACAGCTCCTGGAATAAGCCAACGTCTGCCGTGTCACCGCTGAACCCAGAGGGCAGCTCCAAAACACTATGGGACAGCCGAGTGGAGGGTTACGTCATTCTGAGGGATCTAGACCTTTACCTCACCAAGCTGGCAAGAGATTTTCTCCTACTGGCTTCAAAAACACACTTATGACTCAGTGCAGGGAAAAAGAAACACACACATGCACACAAACAGAAAAAAGGAAGAAAAAGCTGAAACTCAGCAACAACGAGAAAATTATTATTATAGTTACAATAACTTTAATCAGTGCTTTAGTTGTGTGGTCAGCACTTTACATGGAGCTCTTATTTTAATGAGTCTGCTTTTTTTTTTTTTACATGATGTATTACTGTATATTTGAGGGATTTCTTGGGTATTTCCCAGAGTTTCTGTCTCATTTCTAACTGTAAGTTACAAATAAGCTCAAGGCAGAACAGAGAGAACACTTCCCAACATCGTTTTTCCCCCACACTCTCAATCTACTGGACTTTCCAAAGACATATTTACTATTTATTGACATATTTATTAACATGCTATTTATTTCAAAGTGGTTTGTTTTAGCTCTCTTGCAATAATGAGATACAGTGTTTTACAGAAGACATTTTATATTTGATAGATAAATATTGCTGTGTATGAGTAACAATAAAGATATGAAGCATTTGAAACAGTGACGACTTCATGTTATGATTTTCTAAGCGTTAAGAAAATCCTTGGTTATCAATAGTTGCTGCAACACTGAAGACATTCTTGTTATAATGAAGATGTACAGTATATGAATCAAGAAGTGATCTTATTACTGTTTTGTTTGCTGCGGTATCATCCTGTCTGCTGCAAACTAACAAAAAACAAAGAAAACTTCTGAGTGGCGATCCTCTGAAAGGATTACTGTTTATCTGGTTGTTTTCTGTTTCTTCATGTGGCGTTGATCCGAGGGGCGGTCTAAAGGAGGAAATCAGATTGAACTCAGTCAGCTGGCCGAAATGTTTTTGATATGAAAACACCCCTCCCTCCCTGCAGGCTCCCCACATGATATCAGAACAGCCGCTGACTCACCACTAGCAGATGTCCTCGTTTGCTTTTGGCCACCTTCAGCTCTGAGCCCCTGACGAAATCAATTATTCCTTCTTTGCCTCGAGCCACCGCAAAGCGAATGCTGCATGTCACAGTAGAAGTAACAGATACAGAGAGGATAAGATGATGAGTTGGGTGGTTGCAATGACCGCCACAGAGAAGCAGTCCGACAAAGCCTCACCTGCCCGGGCTGATGTTGACGTAGTTGATCTTGCTGGCCATCATGGCCATTTTTGTTACAAGCTCGATCACATGGTCGCAGTGCAGCACGGCATCGCCCTGAGGGAGACACAGCTGGATTTAGTAAAGCTACATGGTTTTACACTTGTAAACAGCCACGCCTGTCGTGTCCTACTGTACCTTCTGTTTGTTATCCTCAGTGGGCATGTGCAGAACAACCATCCCGTCACTGAGAGAGCTCACAGAGATACCTGTTTCAAGAGATGCACTCACTGAACTAAAGAACAATGAAATAACTACTAATGTGTTACCAAGCAGAATCTATGTTAAAATAAACACTTGTTCAACATCTATTACAGTGTAACAGTCAATCACTAGTGAGGGAATTATCAAAAAGCTGAGGTTTCTCTAAAAGTGTTTGTCCTCAGTTAAAAGTAGATTCCTCTTTTCAGTCTAATTTCCTTTTTTTACAAACTGCCATTTGTCCTTCAAATGAGACAGCTTTAGACACCACTTGGTTGCCATGGATATTTCTGCTAAAGTGCACAGAAAAGCTCCGGTTACTCAGGTGTTATTAGTGCTGAAGGTCAAAGAAAACTTATTTGAAAACTGTGACCACTGCAGTAACCACTCCTTAAGAAAACCAAGTCAACATTCACTAGTGATCATAGATTTAAAGGCTGTTCTCACCTCTCAGAGCTGCATAGTCAATCCGCTGTTTGATTTTGGTCCTGTCCACCAGCACAGCAAAGGTGTTAGTGAGGAGCAGCTGGCGAGGGCGCGGCTTGAAACCCCTCCTGTCATACTTTACAACTGAAACACCATACTGAGAAGCACAAAGGAGATGCATTACCACCAGGCAGAATTTATTGTCATTATCACGTTTTAAAAAAAGTCTCAAATGAGTCCCACCTGCACTTTGTCGTTGCCGAGAGTTTGGACGACTTTGAGGTTGATTTGTTCACGTTCTAAAAAAAATGATAGAAAACCTCTGTGAATGTCACATGTTTGTCACTGTTAACTATGCGCATACATGTATGGTCATGTACCGAGCCTGGAGTCCAAAAACAGCCTCCCGACACTCTCAGGGTAGCTGTCTTTCTGATCCTTGAAGAGCTCACTGGCTACAACTTTCTGCATCATCTAGAAAAAAAAAAATCATACAAGATCCAAAAGATTTATCCTCGGCATTCTTCTTTATATTTGTCACATCTACTGTAGTCTGTGTACCTGCTTCTTCCACTCAGGCTGGACTCTCCTGCAATACTTGATGACCATGTTCTGCATGTGCAGCTTCTGCAGGTGCTCGGACGCCTGCAGAGAACCAGCATATTGACAATGCAGAATATCCTTTAATAACCTTACAGATTCTCACTCATTTTGTTTCTGCGTATTTATTTCTGCCCGAAGAAGGAGCCTCTGTGTGTACAGGCTGCTTGTACCTCAACAAGAGAGGGAGGAGGTGTCGGCCAGCTTTTGTCCAGCACGTTCTCGGGCAGGTTATTACGGAGATGCTTGAGAAAGGAGTAGCGAACATGATCCAGGAAATACGCATTCTCAGGGCAGTACTCCTCATGACGGTAGATGAATCCTTTAATGAAGCTGAAAACAAGGACACAAATTTACGACACATGCAAAACTCAGCAGCAAACTTAGTAACAAACTGTAGCAAAGTCTCAGTCAGGCACCTGCGTATTAAATCAGCAGCCTGCCGACGCCTTTTAGCTCTCCTGCGTGCTTTCATCCCTCGCCACGCCGACTGGATTGTTATCACTACACATACACACACATGCAAATATATAGACAGCAAAACAATTTTTATACACAGCCAAGGAGAACATCACAAAGTTAGTGTAGCATAGTTTATTAAAACATAAAGTCATCTCAAACCTAAACAGGAAAGTTCAAAAAATGTAATAAAGTTGAAAATGAACTTATTCCATTGAGTAATAGGCCCAGGTAAAATCAACATGCATGAGCAGCAACAATGATTTAAAAAAATCTGTTTGTTTGGAGGACATTAAAACTATATACAAAATACCAAATTTATAAATTTCAATTTGGAGACAGTTCTGTAAGAGAGAGGTGGGATAGGTGCTCTGACCTGCACGTCTGATGCGTTGGTACTTGGCTCGCTCCCTGTAGCCTCTCCATGATGTCTGCAGGGCCAACGCTGCAACACAATGAGGAAAAGACAGTGAATCAGTGAATGTGGATTCATGATTTTTCCACTGACGTCCTCCACATGTCTTGTGGTGGATGTCTCTGACAGGAACTGACCCATAGTCCAACTAAGGATTTATCACACTGTTCAGATATGTTGTTTGTTATGAGGACATGTTGTGCATTTATCACATGTCTGGTGATTGTTTGTAAGGTGTTTAAGAGTGTGATGTGAAGAAATGCTGAATCATCACCTATCTCTGGCTTTTTCGCTTCTAGTGCATCCTCAGTGGTGAAGAGAGTTTTTGGGAAACGAATGAAGATTTTTGATCTGCAGAAAGCAGACATAAAAACTGTCATCAACACAAAGGTGATATATGATGGACCCTAAGTGTGATGGTAAAAGCAAAGTGTTGTCACTCTTACCTGCCCAGTTTGTACTCCTCTGGCTTGTAACCCAGGTGGTTGACCAGTGTTGAGACACCATCTGCGAGTCTGCCATGCCAATTTGGCCACGTTTCAGGACACAGTGGCTTATACCTAAGGACATTTGTACATTATTATGAGGACAGGAAGCTGAACAATTAGTAAACAGGAAAAAACATGCTGTAAATAATTCAGAGAAGGTCAGTCACCTCTGCAGAAAGGCTTCAAAGCGCCGACGATAGGCAAAGCCAGCTCTCCTGACCCTCAGGTTTTCCATCAGGCCCAGGTACTTGACCTGGTGTCTGACCAGAACTTCATCAAACCTTCCTGCAGGGAGGGATCATATTCATTACAAACAATATTTACATGTGTGGCAAGATAGACCATACAGAAATTATATACCATACATTAAATATATACAATAAATGACTGAGGCTTTTTATTTACCTAAACTAACAGCAAAAGCTATAATTCATGTTATATATGTTTTAAAGCCCTGCCTTTATAATTTATATTTTCCTTTATATATGGGTTATCTTTATTTTTAGTTTTGGTTTTCTGGTGATAATTTTTTGCTGACATATTTCCTCCATGTTTCCCTCATCACTTCTCTTCTCTGGAAGGCATTTATTTTGACACCTCTGATCTTTATCCTGAAAAACAGCTGTAATATGAGAATTCATATAAAGTGGCATGAAGTGTACCTGGCTGCTTGGCATCATTGGGTTTGATACAGCGCACGTAGGATGGCTCTTTAGACATGAGGATCTCCATAAGTTTCATCAGGCTGTTTTTGAACTGAGTGGCAGCCTAAACAAAAGAAAATGAAAGTATGGAAACTTTTCTGTATACTTAGGTGTGATGGGTGATTTTTGAAAGAGAGAGAAAGAAGGGACCCACAGCTGTCTTCATTATCACCACCTTTAAACAACAGAAACTAAAAATATGCAAAAGAAAAGATGGTGAGAATAATTCTCACCATCTCTGGGCGTTTCTGGTCAATCACTTCCTCTCTGCGGAAGCAGTGACTTAGGATCTGGTTGTCTGACTGGCACATGACCTAAACAAAGACCAAACCACACCACCACATGTCAACACGGCATGCACCCCTCTTCCTCAGCACTCCAGAAATGAGCAAGAGACACGGTGGTTTTCATTATGCTTACCTCTTTCAGGTTCCTGTTCAACAGATCATTGTTCTTGTCGAGGAATCCTGAACGAGAGGGTAAACACTGCAGTTTGTCATTGAGGAATCAGCAGCTTGTGCTTTGCAAAACGTTAGGCCTCTTACAGCAAAATGCATGTATGAATGCAGAAATAAAACCAGTCAGCTGATTGATCTAATTACAGCTCACCATTGACATTGTAGTTGACTTCACCCGCATAATGCAGCAGCCTGAACTCCTCCCTGCTCATGACTCTTCGGGTTTTTCCATTTGCCAACTTATGACTGAAACACACACACAGCAGTTGCACTAACATGCAAAGGATAAAAATAATTTCTTTTTAATAAGATGATGCCTACGTGACAAAATGGGGATGGCCGCCAACGGTGTCCTCCAATTTTTCTAGAAAGGAGACATCGCAAGTCTCTCCAGGCCTCAGACACTCCTCATCCTGAAAGATTGCCACAGTACTTAACTCCCTATTCAGTGAGGAATGGAAAGTTAACACCATATAGACAGTCTAACATATGGACCTGGATTGTTATACACACCAGAATAGAGATGATGCCTTTGTGCTTCTCCTCTATCAGGTCACAGATGATCTTGTTGTCAAAGTATTCCACCGTCTCCCACTAGATTTAAAGGAGAACAGTGTTGTGTTGACATAAATGTCAAAAAACACTATCAAACTTCTTTGTTTTGACAACCCAACCAGCAAATATACTCACTGCAATTCCTTCTGTCTCGTACTCTTCTTGCTCAGATCTGAGGGTTAGCTCAATAAACAGCTGCTGGAGCTTCTCATTGCAGTAGTTGATGCAGAACTGCTCAAAACTGGAGGTGGAAGTAAAGAAATTTAGGCCAAATGCACACTGAATTTATTCTGAAAAAGCTACAGTGCATTATAGAGAGAGTGGAGGTTACTGACAAAGATTTAGGTTCACAGACTGTTCTAAGAAGCATGTTAAGGTGCGAGAGACAGGTGAAAATACCTGTTGTGCTGTAGGACCTCAAAGCCATAGATATCTAGAAGCCCAATAACTGAGGAGCCTTTGCTGCTGTGGTAGATTTCATCCTGCAAAACATGAATCACACATCATGCAGTCAATGGTAAAACACAGCCCCTCAACACAATGATGGGGTTTCTGCTGTTATTGCACCTTCAGAGCCAGAGACTGGTTGATCTTCTCCACCAACCAAGTGAAGGTCCGACCATACACGGCTTTGGCTAAGGCATCACGGGCAGACACTGCCTGCTCAAAATTCAGCGGGCTGATCATCTGTAATACACAACGGACAAACCAAATAAAATTGCACAGCTCACACTCACCAGACAAGTGAAAACCTGAGGAGTAGAAACAGGAAGATAATCACCTCCTCTCCTTTGGCAGTGAGTTTCTTGTGAGTGAGTGCCTCCCTGAGGGCTGAGCCATCAACTCCCAGCAGCTGCAAAACAACAACACATCTGCTCTCCGTGATGCTGCTTTGTGCGCAGTTGAACATCCTTTATTACATAGTGGGACTGGTCTGACCTTCGCAAGATTTGATATCTCGGTCTCAGTGGTGATATAAGTTTCTCCTTCCTCCCCTTCCCCAAACTGAGTGTTTCCCAGATGGAGAATGCTGGCGATGATATTCAGCAGTCTCTGAGGTCAGACACAAGAAAAACAGCTGACAACAACCTCATAGATCAACTATCTGTTTTGTTAAATTCCTGTATGATAAGTGATATTTATTTAGTGTCAAAAGATAATCAACTTATTAAGGATTCAAAATAGATATCCCAGTACGATCCACATTGTTAGAAGGTCGCTCATCGTGGCTGTACAGTCGGAAATGTTCAACTTTAATGTGGTCAACCAGAGAACATGAGTGTTGTTGTCTGCATCATTCAAAGCTCTGACCTGCACTTGTTCCTCGGTGAAGCCAACAACAGACAGGGCCTTCGTCACTACTTTCCAATTATTCTTGTCACTCATGGAGCTCACTCTGGGACAGTTGCCCTGAATGAGAAAATTAAAAATCACACCAAAACTGGTGGTATAATTATCATAGACCTCAAATTTGAAAACAAGGAATTCATCACACTGCAGCACACATACTTTGACCAGATAGCGGTAGTTCTGGGGGTTTCTCTCCAGGTCCAGTGTGCTGAGCAGGTCATCGTCGCCTCCTTCCAGAAGCTGATAGAAGATGTGGAAGTTTCTCTCACCGTGGTTCTGATGGACCACACGTGACTTCTCCAGCAAGTAGTTTAGGATGTGACCGCCCACTGGTGCCCCCTTGGGGACGTCAGAGAAAAAGATGGGAGAAGATAGCAACTGTTCAGTAACCATTTAACTGTGAGCTGTTATTGATAGATATTAATTATATTAAATGTGATGTAATCAGTGAGTTTTCAGTTTCTACAAAGAATGAGAAACCCAATAACAGGCGTTTACCCTGAAGTCAAACTGGACATCCATGTACTTCCCAAAGCGGCTGGAGTTGTCGTTCCTAAATGTTTTAGCATTACCAAATGCCTGTGCAAAGAAAGAGAAAGCATTGACAAGTATTTTAGATTGATCTGATAATATTATATATTGTGGCTGAGTGTGAAAATGTGAAGTGTTAAATACCTCCAGGACGGGGTTAGACTGCAGGAGGCGCTCTCCAAGGGCAGCCATGTGATTATTAGTGGGGCAGGTGACAGCATAGTAGAGGAGGATCTTCTTGGAGGCCTCTGTTTTACCTGCTCCACTCTCACCGGATATGAGAATACACTGGTCCTTCCTCTCGGTCCGCATGGCCCGGTAAGTGTTGTCTGACAGAGCATAGCTGAGGGAAAAACCACACATCAGCAAACGGTGGTGAAGTAAAATCATACAAACAATAATGAATTTCAAAAAAAGCAGAAACATTATATACAGTATAAGAGTAAACAAGTCAAAAGTCAAAAAGTAGTAGTCTGGATAAACAATTTAACAACATACTATACATACAAACAATGTGTATTGAGAGTTTAATGCATTAAGGCAGGGGTGCCCAATCCTGGTCCTCGAGAGCCCCTATCCTGCTTGTTATAGACATATCCCTCTCCCAACACACCTGATTCAAATGATCAGGATCTTTATCAGGCATCTGCAGAGCTTGATAATGAGCTGATCATTTGAATCAGGTGTGTTGGAAGACTGACACATCTAAAATATGCAGGATAGGGGCTCTTGAGGACCAGGATTGGGCACCCCTGCATTAAGGTATGACAACAATTGACTGACAAAAAAAACCTGATTTCTCTATTTAATGACAAAGTCTATAATCTGAAGAAACATTGTGTTTTCGGTGGTCTATAGATGGAAAACTATAAATCAGAAATGTCTGCAGACCATGCAGTGACTCACATGTGAGGCGATATTTCGTAGAAGCTGACCCCTCTGTAACGTTCCATCTGCTGCTTAGAGTAAATCTCCAGCTCTTTGTAAGGGTTCACCGACACCAACACCGAGCCAATATACGTCTGAGCCAAAATATCAGAGGGGAACAGACACAGACGTTCAAATGATGTCTCATCACATCAACTGACATGTTTTGGAACATATGAAGAAAATTGGCTTTATTACATAGATGAGGTTTTCTCTGAAGCGTCGCCGCAGGTTCTCAATGAAGGCTGCCTCGCTGTTGTAGTTTTCCAGCAAAACAAAGTCCTGCACCCCGACCCTGTCCCGGGCAGTCAGGGCGCTCTCCATCACCAGACGCACTCTTCCTTCAACATCCACCTCCTACAGGAAGAGGGAAACTTCCATCAACCAGCTAATGGTGTAAAAGAGAGTGAATAAATGAATGAGCGGTTTTTCCGCATTAATGATTTGCTCCACAATTTAAAGGAAAGAGAACTGATGTCTGTTCTTACTGATAATCCAATAGATGTAATTACACACTTTTGACAAGCAGGGGGCACAAAAGTCCTATTTCCATTTCAATTGATGCATGCTACATTCACCCAGTTAGGAACAAGTTAACATCTGCTGCTCAAGATTACAATAACTGGCATGCAACATTACCAAAAGTAGAATCCACTTATGTTTTTCAAAAATACTTTAAAAATATCAGGGCAAATGACTCAACGCTGACTGACCCCATCACCAAAACAGCACTCTGTAAACACACAAAGTAAGAACAGTTCCACTAAGCTTTGCCAAGATTAAACAATGAAGACATTTAAGGAATCCAAATGATAAACAGACAGGGTAGACTCCTCTATTTTGTGATAGGGAGATAGTGTACTATGATGTATGTACCGTACACACAGATCTATATCACCAGACGGGGTTTAACCTGTGCTTTTAGGAAAGTGTGTGTACATGTCAACCTCACTGTGATGCCCAACACCATAGTACAGACAGAAAATAATCAAGAGTCTGCATAGTGAAGTTCTTAGATATGCCTTTCAGTAAGCTATTGCACACACATGCACAGACAGGCAGGCACATATACATAAAAATGTCAGGAGTCCATACTCACTGATGATAAATGCCCACACTTACAAATTAGTGTACAATCAATGCAGTTCACCCCAGCTGAACTAACAGCACTCTGCCTTCAGTATCAAAGGCTCATTTATGAGAGAAGCCTTACTGTTGTACATTCATAAAAAAAAGAAAAGTGGAACAAAGGCGCTAGACTTCCACAGGACTTCTGTTTTTCTTGAATGCAACAGCCTCTCAGGGGTCTCATTTGGCTGGTTAATGCCGCTAAAAGGTCATTATCTCTGCACACATGATGCAGGAAAAGCCCTAAAAAAACAAGAGGACAACAGTGGAAGATCGCCAAGAAGTGAGAGCAAAGGAAAATCAGCAGACAATTCCACTGCAGCCCCTCCTCTCTGCTTCACCTTCGTGTATTGTTCTCCCACTTGCAGGTGGGCTTCCTACAGAGAGTAATTCAGTCCACGGTCAGAGTTTCCAAAGGATACATGTAAGGAATGTCAGGGTCAGGTTTGGGGCAGGTGTTCACTGGAAGCCAATAATCTGTTTTGCATATTTCCACTTCCAGTCATGATGCAATGCAAAATAATGAGCTAACATGAAATTATCCTTATCTTGCTTTGAGGGCAGGGAAGCCAATTACTCAACTTACAAAGATGGAGGACTTAAATTAACCAAGGATGTTTACATTTGTTATGCTTTGGCTTTAATCAGATCATGAGTTTGCAGCTTGTAAAAGATACTGTCAACAGCTCAGTGTGCTCAACATATACATCAACCTTTCATGGTAGCACCATCTCACTCTAGACTTTTACAAACAACACTTGGCCTGAAGCTTTACTTCCATCTTCCTTAGATCTCTTACCTTTGAAGTTAATCTGAGGTGTACAGTAGATGCTGCACTGACAGTACCTGTGCAGTATCCCTCTTTAACAGCCTTGAACATTTCAGTTTGTGATAATCCTGTGCAGTGATGCTTACTGGAGCAGCAACTATCTTTTATAAGTCAAACACACAGCAAACATTGTTTTTAAGAATCTATTTCTTTCTAGTCATGGGTTTTACTTTTTGACTTTCATTCCAGGAATTGAGTCACCACAACATGTGGGACAAAATCACTTTTAATGATGAGGAGCCTCATGTGCATAGTAACACTGCTACCGCTGGGGTTAAAGGAACTCGTAAAAGTGTGAAAATCATCTTTATGAAGACGCTGCGGCTGAGAGGGCTACATGTCTGGGGTGGAGCTTTAACCAGACTACTGTGTTATCCATGCAGCTTTGATTTCAGTGTGTTGACCTGAGGCCTGCTTGTTACAACAGTGAGAGTCTGATCTAGCTGACAGTGCTCGAGTGCTTAATGTGGGATTTGACTCTGAGTACCAGGGAGCTCCGGTGAAACCTGCAGGTTTGAAAGTGCAGCTGCAGTGATGGCCAGTGAGGAGGTTAACAGTGGGACTTGGCTCTAGGCCTCATGACTAAGCTCTGCTGGGCCGACTACATTCAGATTGTCTTCCTTATAAGGCATCTCCCACCACTCTGTCCCGGGGCAAGCTGCTCTGGTACCACAGCTGGCTCCCTACCGCTCATGTGCCAGTAATGGATATGGTGGAAAAACACCCAAATCTATCCTCTTTGGACGACTTCAGTCAAAGCTTACACAAAAACCACAATACACACTGACTCATAGACAGGAAAGAAAAATCTCCAAGTGACTCATTGTTTTGCTTTTCTCTCTCTGGTGTCTCCATGGGTGAAAGAGTGAATTGGTTGATCGGGTCTGGTGCTTCACTGTACAAGCACAGATAATGCACAAGCACAGTCGCACAGTCCAGATTAAATCCACTTAATGTGCAGCATTAAACATGAAAACATGACAAAGCATCATGGTGCAGATCTTACCCTGCCTTGGTACCTCATCCTGTCCCGTTTGTTGTTGGAAGAAGGCTGAATTGGTGGTTCCCCCTCAGGGTGCTGCTCCTCCTCCCGTTGTCAGACAGACTTCTCAGCTGTAACTTCTCATCCACAGTTGCCTGCAGGCAACACAATTAAGCAACTTAACTTCTCTCCCTTCAGTCACTTTCTCGCTTTCTCTCAGCCTTGGTCTCTTTCACCACGTCGTTCCTCCTCCTCCTCCTCACCTCACTCCCCTGTGAGGACAAAGCACACGCACTCAGGCCAAAACACGAACAGCTCCTCTTGTTTACACTTTCAATTCATCTTCCCCACGACAGGTCAAAGTAAATGACCAGCGCTCCATGAGTCCTTCTCCTTCCCCCTAAAAAACTACACTGTATAAAACAAGGGCAGGAACTCCTCACACACGTCACACTGAAGAGAAAAAACGAGTCAAGGGAAAGTATGCTGTTGGATAATGAAAAAAAAGAGAGCCAGAGAAGCAGAGAGCTGAGAGGGCTTGGAAAAATTTGCTAAGATCCCCAACGTACAAACATGTAATCACTGTGTAGCTATAAAAAAAAAAAAATAGCAAGAAAAACAGAACTCACATGATGAGATCTCAGTGCATTCTTTCTTTTTTCTTCCCTCCCTATTTAGTTTGTTCCCTCCCTTTTCTCCCACAAGCCGAGACAGATTCACATGGGATGTGAGTTATGGAAGTGTTTCACCAGCAAGATTGCCTGTCTCCTTGTGGCTGTCTCCCACCGTTGACGAAATAACTTACATAGAAATAGAAATCTCACTGCAGATAAATTTAGCCCGAGGTGTTACATTCGCCATCTGTTTGGTTGTCTTGGCAACAGATTTAAATGTTTACTTTAACAATAGTTTAACATATGTGCTGTCTGTATGGATTGTCAGATCTCTGTGTCAGATCTCTCCCTATGCTCCCTCCCATTCTAGGCATTTTTTGGGGAGTGCTGTCAAGGCCGCATCACCTTTCTGAGAGAACAGCACCCTCCTCTGGTTTCCCTCTCCACATCTTACCTCATTTTCCCTCACTTTGTTTCCACGCCTCACCCGCCATACCGTGCCAGCATCATCAAATATCCAACACTGAGGAATCTGAATAATGCTACCCAGATGGAGAAAGTCTCCCTCTCTCTCTCTCCTTTTCCCACTCTCTGGCGCTTGGTGTTGCTTAAAGGGAGGAGAAACAAAATCTCTGCGCTGCACCCTCCCTAGCTCGCTTGCATATTTGTAGTGTACGCAAATAGGGAAAATAAAACTGGCACATTCATCTTAATCCAACTGGTGTTACACAGAACCTTGCTGGGTAGACTGCCTTTTACTATGTATGGGCTATGAAGCCTCTGTGACCCCTTTGTAAACTCAGGTCTCTGGTTACAATCCCTCTTGGTTTTATTAACCTGCATCACCTCAGATGATCACTCACTGCAGGTCAGCTTTGTGTACAGTAGAAAAATCAAAAGAATCTCATACAATTAAGTGACAATTGATCATATAGTTGAAACATGAAAGCTGACTGCAGCAGAATAGGAGCTATTGTTGTGTTTCCCTATCAGAGTCAAACAGTGCAGTGCAAATATTCTCTAAGTGGTTTTGTGGTGAGGAGATTATATCTTTGTTTAAAGCACTTCTGATGTAAAATATGAAACTTAATTGTACCTATTGTTGGCCCAATTAAATATGAGTATGCTGAGTAAACTCACATGAGTTTATTTTTACAGGAGCACCATATGTCTGAGCCTGGCTCAGGTGCTCACTGGTGCTGCTTTAGACCTCAGTTTACCTCAGCATATGGGGCCTGCTTTTACTCTGAAGTGTTATGCAGCATACACAACATACTTACTCCTACAATAGGTAACATAGAAACCCCAGTTGTTGCAGAAATTTGGCCTCGTTGACTCTTTCCCAAGTTCTACTCAAAGTTTTGTTTGCTATACATATACAGTCATTTCCAACAGAATATACACAATCAGACTCATGGCAGCATTTTCACGCACATGCAATATAACCAAATGCATGTGGAGAAGATAACACGTGTGTTTCTCTGCTCACATATCAGCATCAGGCACAAATTTGACTGCCAGCAAACTCAAAAAGACACCAAAGTCAAACAGAAAGAAACAACAGTTCCAGTGTAGAGTCCATCCTCATCACCTAAGATGTGTTATTTTCCAGCTGAGTTGTTTTTCAATCATTGTTCTTATCTTTGTTTAGCAGTTCCTGTAAGAAGGATTTCCTTCCTCGCTGTTTCCTGATGTTCAGGATCTTCCTTTACAAGCGTTGGTTCTAATCTGAGTCATACCTTTTGAAACTTTTGTTATAGCTGCTTTATGAGTACAGTGGGATGTTTAATAAAGTGTAATTTATCAAATTTAAACTCACTTCTTCTTATGAAGCACACCCATTCCCTATCTACCTCAGCTATCCCTAATCCCACTTCTGTCAAAATATGTCATTTGTCATTCATTTCATAAAAGTGCCAAAGTACTTCAATAAAAGTCAAGCACACCTCTTCGATGTCTACATTTTTGCTTCATCTTTGCCTGAGTTCAATTTCAGATAATTACATTATGAACTAATTCTGAACATCTGACAAATTTTGGAGGAAATCCAGAAATCCTGGCATAATACTCTTGCCATAAACTGCCTTTCTTTGTACTTCTTATTCTCCTTTTGCAACCAAATTGCTTCTGATTGAACCGAACAATGAATCATGGAGGAATGGTGACTTATTTGGGTGGGGTGGAAAATAATGGATCATTTCTGTCTTATTTTTTGTCCAATTCTCTGCCCGTGTATGTGTGTGTCTCTCTCTCTGCGACACACACACACACACACACACACACACACGCAATTATTTGAGAAATAAATCAAATGCATGCTATCAGATGTAATCTTTAGCACACTTAAAGCTCATCTGCATAACTCCACGCTATCCTTTACTTTGTCAGTCTATTTTTCTCTTTCTTCATTCCTTCCCATTACCTGTTATGAGCATTATTTATGCTCCAGAGCAGAGCGATTGTAAAGTTAGCTACAAAAAGAAGAACGTGACTGAAACATACCCGACCTAACTTTCCTTCCTGCATATTATGTCCTCGGACACAGTGACCTACAGAATCCTATTGTCCATCGATGCTGAAGTCCTTCAGCACCCATCTGCTGTCCCTCTCACCCCATTCTCACCTCTACAACCTCTCATCCCCCATATCCCTGTTACACCACAAAGGCTACTTTATAAATTGACCAAAGTGGAAAACAAAACCCTGTGAATGGACAAGCTGCAGAAATGTGATTGTATATAACTTACCGAAAATCAGAAACAAATAAAAAAAGAGTCTGGAGTCTGTTTGCTCTTGGTAACAATTCGAAAAATCAGCATGAAGATCGAGTTTTGAGTTCAGTAAAACAACTTCCTATGCGTGATCACTGGGATAATAACAAGCATGAGCTTATCACTAGATCAACTCCTCTGGATGTTTTGGATTTTAGGAAGGCTTTGGGCTCAGCCTAGTGGTAGTAATATCAATTACACTGAGCTGGTACACGTTTTATTTTTGCAAAAGGGGAGGACTGCCATTAAATTGTGTTCCCAGAAAATGAAACCTACTGTATTTGTGAGTGCTGTCTGAGTGCTGTTTGATGACCACTCATTTAGGGCTGTACAACATATGAAGGACCGTCCAAGCCATAATTCATTAGAGCCCTCTCACATGTTTCCATTGTACAACATTCCAGTCTATAACAAGATATTTCTAAGCCCAATGTCAGAACTCATACCTGCATGCAACCTTTTCCTTTTAGCAGTGTTTGTACATTCTGATGATTCTTCTTTCTCAATATTTCCTCTGGCACTTTTGAGCACAGAACATTTTGTTATTTTAAGAAGCATGACTAAAAATGTAAGCATCTGGCACATCATATACTCACATGTACGCACACATACACAAAAATATATTAGACAGTAATAAGTCTTAATGTACCTACCTGATCCCATTTAATAATCAGAGTGAACAGTGGATGCTTTCTCCCATGTCCTACTCCAGAAGCAGACCACAACTTTAGTTAGGCTACTTGTGCAGCCTGAGGTGAAGCTTGCAGACTATACAATCCATTGCAGTGCCCTCTTTGTTTCCACAGCACCTCCATCCCTGAAACCAAACAGACACAGTTACAGTCCAGTTAACGTACAAAAAAGCACAGAAGCTTTATAGAGGGAGAAAAAACTAAACTGTGACCACATAAAGCCTTCACTGCAAAGGCAATAGAAAAATGTCAAATACTTTACGGCCTATAAATCCACTAGGAGGCGGCAAAGGTGAAGTTAATAGTCTGCCAAAAGTAATCAGATATGATGCTGATGACTGATGCCAGCCTCTGTCAAAGGTAGAGGAGCTGTACTGTACTGTAATATGAACCTGTACAGAGACCTGCTTATGACTATATAAATGAGTCTATAAGGACTTACTTTGCATACTTGCCTCCAATACAATACAGTTTCTATTTAAGCTATTTTACATTTTTTGTTTTTTGATCTTTTGGAAACTCAGCAGTCTCGTTATGTTTCATTGTTAATGAGTTTACAGGAGCTGCTTGTCATATAATACGTATTACAAATCCCACTGTACGGGATGGTGTGATTTCTGCATCATAAATGAAGAATAAAGATAACTGTTGCTAACATACATGAAAACTCGTTGTCTAAAATTGATGCAAATTAGCTGTGGTTAGGGCTGGTGGGTTAATGTTATAGACTGTACACAGAATGGACGACGCTAACATGACGTCAGCCATTGGTTTGTAGACTTGCATTTTAAAGACAGAAGTTTAACATTTGATCGTCACCATCTTGGTTGTTTGGAGCCAGAAGTGACCATATTTGGATATGAAGGGATGTGTGAGGAGGCGGGTCTGACACTTGAACCCGCGGACTCTACCCAATGTATATGACACTTGAGTTCAGGTCTGGTCTCATTGGAGACCCAACTTGTCAATCAAACTTATCACACAACAAAATCTTCCTGTATATAAAGTCTACTATCTACTTAATGATGTTTTTTTTTTCAGATGAACCAACAGAAGGTTCTGGGTTTGAATCTCGGCTTGGGCCTTTCTGTGTGGAGTTTGCATGTTCTCCCTGTGCATGCGTGGGTTTTCTCCGGGTACTCCGGCTTCCTCCCACAGTCCAAAGACATGCTGGTTAGGTGAATTGATCAAAAAACTAAAATTGACCGTAGGTGTGAGTGTGAGTGTGAATGGTTGTTTGTCTATATGTTAGCCCTGCGATAGGCTGGCAACCTGTCCAGGGTGTACCCCGCCTCCTGTCCAATGACAGCTGGGATAGGCTCCAGCAGACCCCTGCGACCC
>OOFC01049239.1:85665-97112 GCA_900323345.1 Pseudochromis fuscus | reverse complement strand
GTGGCTCATGTATCGGCGACACGAAGCTCGTTAGCTTTTTACAAGCTAGCAAGCTCCGTGTCGCCGATACATTTAGCCTCGTCACATCAGACCCGGTCAGAGTGGACCACATGAAACTGTTTGAATAAATTCAATAGCGGCGTATAGACAAGTGCGCTCAATAGTCCGGAAAATACGGTAATAATTATATAAAGTGCAGTGTGTGATAAACACTGTATATAGTCTATGGAAAAACGGCTTTGTAAATACAGCGTACTTTATCACAAAGGTCCTTTTGACTGACACCTTTACCACAGACAAAGTTAACAAAGCTGACCTCGTTTTGCTCCCCATCTCTCTTCAAGAAAGTGCACCGAGGATAATTCAGGTTGTTCTTTGACAGCGTCATCATTTGACATGCCGGGCTACGCACCTGTTGGGTCTTGAATATCTTGTTCTCACGTAACACAGTTAACTATTTACTCATGGCCTACATAGTGCACAAAAATAAACCACGCAGAATTCCTTAACTGCACGCTCATTATCTCCCTCACACACACTCACACACACACTCACTCTTTCTGATCACCCGTTCAGATTTTTTACAATCGGTGCATTTCGGTGCCGTCTACACTCACAGGCGCTCTTCTTTATTTCTGTCACATGTCAGGTTTTCTGTGACAGCCAGGAGAGATCTCAGACAGCTGTAAATTGTGTTGTGACATGGTGACTTGTGACATTTCACTTGTCAGCCATCTGCTGTCTAACCGCATGGCATGCTGTTCTGTTTTCCCTGCAACGCGCTTGATGTGCAGGTGTGTTTAACTGGCACTCTGAAAAGGAAAAAAAAAAAAAAAAAAAAGGGTACTGACTAGACTTCTCAATCAAGATGCAAAAAAGATATGACGGGGACGGTTAATTGGAGGAAAGACGGAAAAGGTCTTGGAGGAGAGGAGAGCAGACCAGCGAGTCCATTTGGTTTGCATGTGGTGCTGCCTGACATGAGAGGGAGGGGGAGAGGAAAAGGGAGCGCGAGTATAAATAGCTGTTACATAACATCCCTTTGTTGATGCCAAGTGGCGGAACGGAAGGAGAGAAGGGAAAGCGCTATGACCTTGTTTTTCAGCGTTGTCCGCCCCCACCTCGCCCTGCTCCTTCCCTCCGTCTCATTCCACTCAGGGTTTGTCTCCATAGATACAGACAGGCTCTGTGTTTACCCAACACTACAGGGGGCCCCTGAGATGCTCGTCCCTCTCACTTCTCCCTCTCTCTCTCCTCCATCCTCCTCTGTTACTATCGCTCCCTTCTCTCCTTGCCTTGACCACCATGTGTTACTTCATCCGTAACGTCATCTCCTCATCATGCCACTCTTGTCCTTGCTTCCTCAAGTGCTATCAAAACACAGATGGTGTCTTGATACAGCAGCACAGATTTTTGTAGACGGCTACGTTAGGATTAGCATCGAAACAACACAGAGGCAGCAGCGTGGTTAGGAGTGAAACTTTTCACTTTTCATTCTTTGTCGTACACATTTCTAAAGAAACGATAAAATGTACGCTTTGCTGCGGCTTTATGAGCAGACATCGTCTTTGTTTCGATGACTCACTTGATCCACTAAACTCAGTTAACTTCTTAGAAACTGGCTTTGAAAAAAAAAGTGGCTCTTTCAGTCAGCTCTGCTGCAGGTGAACTTTCACTGCTGGGCAAAATATGTAATATGCTTACACGTTCAGTACATTCACCTCCAGCTGCTCTTGGTCAAAGCTGTAATACAGTGAAATGTAATACCTCAGCTTACCCTAATCCATAGGATGAAACACCCCAGCCGGTATGTTGTTAGCTCTGTCTGCACTGTAAGTTTTACTGTACACTAACCTGGGATATCCTGGAGATTAGATGATTAAAAAATGATAGGCTGTGTGAAATGAGTTGGATCACATAAGAATAAAGTTGGCAGTTTGAGAGAATATGTATTGTGAAGTATGTGTGATAATATGTGGGTGTGTCCTCTCTAAATTGGCATGTGCCTATGCCCGAGACAGCTGACCTAGTTTTGTGAGTGTAAAAGTCAGTGGGCGTATTAGCGTATGCGCTCCCCAGCCTGTGAGTACTTGTACTGTATAAGTGTGTGTGTGTGTCTGTGTCTGTGCGAGTTATGTAATAGTAAAGGGTGAGGGAGCGTTGGTGAGCGCTCCTCTGTGTTTGCTCTGCTCTAATCGATGTGTGTTATCCTGGCCCTGCGCCTCCTGCCTCACCCTCTGCACCCGGCCTCCCTCCCTCGCTCCTCACCCCCTCCCTGCGGGCCCACGCTTTAGCCAGCTGACGGAGGACAGAGTTATATGAGCAAAGACAGACAGGCATGACCATTACAGTCCCCCCTACTCGTCCCTCCTTCAGGCATGCTGTGAATTGTTAGCTGTGAGTGGGTTGCCAGTGGTGCAGCTAATCCCCCTCCGTGCACTCTCCACTCTGTCATCAAGTTGTTTATTGCATGATGGCCTTGCTTGGCAGCTCTTCGCCCTCCCTCCCTCTCTCCTCTCTCCTCCTCTCTCCTCCCCTAGCTGCTATCTCCTTGTCCCTGAGTGTTGGCAGAGTGCGTACGTGCAGGAGGGCTGCTGCTCAGTGGTGGAGGGCCGGGGTGGGGCACAAGGCTCTGGAATCTGCTTCAGGCCACAAGCACACAGTTATGTCATTGTTTCATGGGAAGAAAGTGGGCTGCAAAACTGTATTACCGCTGATCTGTGTCGCATCAAATACACTCTCTCGTTTCGTCATTTGTTTTTAAATCCGAATGTAAAGATTTAGCAGCCTGAGCGCGTTAAACATTAATTTCCAAAGCGCGTAAACCTCTTAGTAGAAACACACCCAGACAATATCCTTGACGCAGGAGACACAAAGCTTGTTTTGTCAGTGGTGCTTAACATTTTCCTTGTGACTATCATTTATTTGTCTCCTCCACTAGCCCAGTTTTACATCTAACCTGAAAAGACAGATGGTTATGTAACAAACTTTGAGAACTGGCCTAGATACTGTCAGATAACATCTCTCTCTCCCTATCTCTTGCTCTTTTTCCCCCTCTCTAAATCATCTGTTTTTCACTTCCCTACTCCCTCTTTGGGTTTCTTCCCCCCCACCCCACCCCACTCCTCACCATCTCTGTTTCTCTATCTGTGTAAGTAGGCCAGGCTTCTCCCTCTCGTGTCATTTTTCACCCTGTTAGTGTGGCCAGGCTGCTTTGGCTGGTTGAAGCCTTTCCATAGGCTGCAGCAGTAACAGCTCTTACATAATCAAAACAACAGCCCTGCGGGTTGGGACAGCGTGTATACCTTGCCTTGCAGGCTTGAAAGTGTCCTAATTCTGCATGACCCCATTCCACAGCAATAACTGCAGCGTTTAAACCCTCACAGAGCGGTAAATCCAGACTGGCTGCTCTACCCTTATATAATGCTGTTTGAAGGTCCTGTCAAGACATGTTTTCTCACATGAAGTGTTGATTTTTATTTTATTTTTTTACTTTTTACTGCGCTGAATAAAAATGTGGTTCTGTATATTTGATCTCAGATTTTAAAGTGGCTTAAGCTTTGCTCTTTTTTGGTTGAAGAATGATTAAATCAGATGATTTTATGGCTTTTAACAGACAATATAATTTGTAATTGCTTTGCTTTTCTTGTCCCGTGTGTCCAGCGTTCGTTCTTCTGCCGTCTGACAGAAGACAAGAAGTCAGAAAAGTTCTTCCGGGTCTTTTATGATCGTATGAAATCTGCCCAGTTAGAGATCAAAGCCACTGTGACAGTAAATACAAGCGACCTGGGAAACAGGAAGAGAGATGATGAAAGCCAGGACAAAGACGTCCCTGTTCGCAAAAAAGGTCAGAGTTCACCTGTCAAGGTCAAAAGTTGTCTTTATTTATGGCATGTTTGGCTGTTAACCCCCACTACAGTAAGTTTGTTATGTTGTAAGCTACAGGTTTCAGATTCATTTCCAGTTTAGAAAAGAAAGATTTGTAAATTAATGATAGATAAGTTATGACCATATTCTTCTAATGCTTTGTGCTTCTGTCCATGTAGCAAGAGACTCAGCAGTGGTTATGACAGAGGACGTTAAAGAGCAACTATTAGAGGCCTCATCTGCCACTAAGAAGGCCTTCAACTCTTATCGGCGTGAAGCTGACCCCGAGGACCACTTCGCCTCAGCAGATGGTCAGGCGAGCACCGGAGACAAAAACCAGGATGACGGAGAGATGAGCTTTGTGATTGTTATCATGCAGCCGATCCTCCGCTTCCTCCAGCTACTTTGTGAGAATCATAACCGTGACCTACAGGTGGGACACATGAAGCATCAGAAACTGTGCTTTAGAGCAGATCTTAGTGTTTCCTCAGATCTTCCACATGCATCTTATTTGCTTTAGACAAAGTCAAGACACAGTGTTGTGGTTTTATTATCAAATGTCATCGCTGTCATTTGTATGGGAGGCCAAGCCTGACATGTTTAGAATATGGAACTGACATATTTGCATTGCATCTATATTTATAGAGATATGAAAGCTGCAAACAGCCTTTATGTGTTCAGTGAAATGGTCGAATATTATTTTTGCTGTCTACTGATGAGGTAGTGTTAGCACCTCTCTTCCCCAGAGACATATGAATAGCTCAGTGACAAAGTCAGTTTGGTTGATCTCAGTAAATGTAGACATAACCTCTTGAAGCAGTTTAAGTAAAAAGTAAAGTGGGATTTATTAACTGGTCACTCCTGTGTGTTTTAATATTAAATTCTACATTGCATCTAAAGTGTTTTTTGTGTGTCTGTTGGTTCACAAACTCTGTCACCAGTATGCATACATTTACAGTTTTATTTAGTCTTTTAGTTTCATATGGTTAATTAAGTATACAGGTGGTTGATAAAGACATGTTGTGTGTTTATTTTTTTGCTGCAGAACTTCCTTCGTTGTCAAAACAACAAAAACAACTACAACCTTGTGTGCGAGACACTACAGTTTTTGGATTGTATCTGTGGCAGCACCACAGGAGGTCTTGGTCTGCTGGGACTCTACATCAATGAGAAAAACGTCGCCCTTATCAACCAAACCCTGGAGAGCCTGACGGAGTACTGCCAAGGCCCCTGTCATGAAAACCAGGCACGAAAGCCACCACACTAAAGGGGAAGTTCCAGATTGTGCTGGGCCTCTCTGGATCTGTTTTGTTTTTCATACTTTCTTTTTCTTCTGTGTTTTCACCAGAACTGTATTGCCACTCATGAGTCCAATGGTATTGATATCATTATTGCCCTGATTCTTAATGACATCAACCCACTTGGGAAGAAGCGGATGGACCTGGTGTTGGAGCTGAAGGTGAGTTGGCTGGTGAAAGTGTAAGGACAGGAGTTTCATTCATCTGAGCTGGTTTTTGTGCACTAGGGCTGACGCTAACGAGTATTTTAGTAATCGAATAATAATAATCTATTGATTATTCAATCGATTAATCGAATAATTGGATAACTAATACTTGTTAAGGTGCAGTAATAAATAGTGCTGTCAAACAATAAAAATTTGCACGAGCGTGGTTTGTCGCAAGCTGGGCGACGGGTTAGCTTCAGTGCTAGCAGAATCCCCGACTAGCGTATGCTTCCCGTTAATGTGGTATTTTAAACAGGAAGTGCTTCGGTGAAGATTCCTTCCTGCAGAGTGTCCGTAATACTTTGTGTCGGTCGACTGTCCGTCTTGGTTTTTGTGTACTCACATTTCCCATGGAGAGGACCAACGTGTTATTTAGCCTTTTGAAAAAACGTAAAAATCAAAAAGCCGTGCTGTCTTCCCTCTTCATTGTTTGGTTCTGCTGCCTGCCGCTGTCGAGCTTCCGCTTCTTCTTCTTCCTGTCTGTTTCTGTGAATAACATCAATAGTGGGAGCGATACTGCCCCCACCATTTCCTGTGGGAAACTGCAAGTACAGATGACTTTTTCCTGGCTGGTATTTGATTTTACGAATGACAAAAACAATAATACGATGCATCGACTCTTGAATTTCCGCATCGATGAATTTTTATAATCGATGTAATCGATTATGTCGAATAATTGTTGCAGCCCTATTGTGCATACAGGCCAAGACAAACAGCAGCGCAGGACCTTTTCCTACAGTACCAGAGTTTCTATTTATTTCACTTGAATGAAGAAACTTTCAGAGTTTAAGTTCTTACATGGGAGGGTTTTTTCTCCTGCCTTCTTTCTTATTCTTTTTCACTTCCAGAACAATGCATCCAAGCTCCTGCTCGCCATCATGGAGAGCCGCCATGACAGCGAGAACGCAGAGAGGATCCTGTATAACATGAGGCCTAAAGAGCTGGTGAGGAACAGCTTGTGTTGTGCATGTTGTTGTTTTAATAATCTCAAATACAACATTTACTCAGCTGTAGCCTTGTCTTGTTAGTATCACAGAGTATTAATATTAAATATTACGCTGTGGACGTATGAAGTTGTGTAAGCATGTGTGTGCCTGTGCAGGTGGAGGTGATAAAGAAGGCCTATCTGCAGGGAGAGGTGGAGTTTGAGGACACAAAAGAGGAGGAGGACAACGGGGAAGAGGAAGAACATGATGCTGCTTCACCTCGAAATGTTGGGCACAACATCTACATTTTAGCTCACCAGGTCCTCTATTTATCTCTGCGACATGTTGATTGCCCAACAGCATGAGACACAGTGTTATATAATTATGAAAAATAATTAATCTCTCCATTCATGCCAGAATGTGAGACACACACACACGCTATCCATGTGTTGTTTTTTGTCGCAAGCTCACTTGTTGGCTGTGTGTCCTTCATCCAGTTGGCGCGACATAATAAAGAGCTGTCCATGATGCTAAAGCCAGGAGGGGCCAGTGGAGAGGGAGATGAGGCCTTGGAGTTCTACGCCAAACACACTGCTCAGATAGAGGTCATAATACACAACATACACACAATATTCATCAAAAAGCTACATGTTTTGCTGCATATTTGCACAGAATTTGACAGAAATGCGTCCGTGTGGGCCTACAGAAACCCTCGGAGCTGACTGTGTGTGTCTCTCTGTGCAGATTGTCCGACAGGATCGCACCATGGAGGAGATAGTGTTTCCTGTACCCAACATCTGTGAGTTCCTGACCTCAGAGTCAAAGCTGCGGGTCTACTACACGACCGAGAGAGACGAGCAGGGCAGCAAGATCAACGACTTCTTCCTGCGAGCGGAAGACCTCTTCAGCGAGATGAACTGGCAGAAAAAACTAAGAGGTGCAGTGTGTGGGTGTTTAAATACAATAATGCAACAATAGGTCTCATCCAGGAAGGAGTTTTCCCATATTTTTGTTCGTACCCACAATTTGTCGTTATTTTCTTCTTGATTTCTGGGATTCAGTAATTCATCACGCTTAAAAAAGAAAAACATCTTCAAACTTATGTGAATTTAAAAAAATATATATGTACACAATAAAATAGAATAATACAATTGATCTACAACATGACCATGTACCATTCAGCAGCTGGTGCATCTGTAAATGCATCAGTGGTAGGGTCCTGGCAGTGGATCACTGCCTTTACAAACTGATGCTCCAGCTGCTTCAGCCGCAGCGTCTGATTGGACACTTGCCCCTACCATCCATTATTTGTTTTGTGTCACCACCACCTCCACCTCTCCTTAGCTAGTTGTCATCATGGAGCATTTGTTTACTTCCATTTTCATGTCAACATATTTTCTTTTCATTTCAGTGATATCACCAATTTTCTACCATTACTGGTCTTTTGATTTTCCTGGAACACTGATATACAAGTTGATTAACAGACCCGGATTTCTCTAGTGCTGAAGTTCTTCTTCCTACAGCTTTTTTTTGGTTGCATATCTCTAAATCTACAGCCTGTGCCACAGTGTTTGCATATGACAAATACTTGATCTTATATAATGTTTAGGAGGCATTATCTAATAACAAACAACTGGCCACTTGCCTCCAATTTATGATCGAGTAGGATTCATCATTCTACACATTTGGATAGTTAAGTACATTTATCTGGACTACTAATGATAAATAGCGCATTTACATTGGTACTTACTCACTTCCCTTCGGTTTTGGCGCATTTACACTGGCAAAAAAGTACCTGGAACTTGGTACCTGGTACAACTTTTCGTACCTCCTCTCCTGCGGTTCCAGAAAAAGTACCCGGTCAGGTCGGAGCAGGTACTAAAATCTTATTGGTCGGAATCGTCACCGCGTCGTTGCGTCATCGTAACGTAATCACCACAAACATGTAGGCATTTTTAAATATTCAGCAAACCGTGCAGACGCATTTGAAATAACATAAAGAGAAATGGCATCTGTTAGAAATCCTGCCCCATGGATGAGGTGCAAATCTTTCTGTCATTAGTCGCCAATGAGAAAATTCAGCGGGAGCTGGACGGCGCGGTCAGAAACGAAAGAATCGCATAAAAGATGACGTCACGAATGACGGCCAGCTACACGGAGGAGGGACTATCCTCGGCAATGTAAATGCAACTGAAGGGGGCCGATCCTGAGCGATCTGAGGCGAAGCGAAGCGAGTAGGTACCAGTGTAAATGCACCATAAGTTTCTAATTAGTCAAGGTTGAGGACTTTTTGGGGTGTACAAGTGTATATTCTTGGTGGATTGTTGACTTTTGGAAAAGTTACAAAAACAGGTGAACACTTAATTCCAATTTTATAAAAGATAATTTAATGTTGTTAAGGAACCAGAAAGGAAACTTTGCTTGGGGTTAATTTTTAAGAACTTCTTGCTTCGGAAATAGATGGTTCTTGGTGTTGAATGTTAGTTGTACTGGCATCAAATCACTGGTGTTGTAATGTGATGTACCATAATCTTGTTTTATTCATTTATAATTTGCCATCTGGTAAATGGTCAATTGTTCCCAATCTGCTTTTCTAATCTCCTCTTGAGAGAACCTTCAGCTGAATGATGTCTTATCCCCTTGTGCTTACAACACCTTTGCTTCACCAGTTGTCATTGACACCAATCACCTGCAATGGATTTCTGAGCATTGCAGAATTGTAGAGGTTGTCCCTGCAGTGAGGAAATACTTGGACATGGACATAATAGCAGACCCCTTGACGACGTCTACATGTTACAGTAAATTTGCTTGGATTCCCGTCCTGGAAAGGGGGGGAATACGTCAACTTGTTTGAGTGAAAGGTTCCAAGTAGTGAGTTACAGCCTTTAGCCTAATCTCATTACATTACAGAGCTCTTCCAAATGAAAAGCCCTGAGTGAGAGCTGAGGTCATTGAGAGGCAAGTGACTGACATGTTGGCTGACATCACTCAAACGTCTCAATACCCAGACGGACGGCTGAGTTGAACCGCCACGGAGCCCGCCGTGATAAATGAGCCCCGCTGCTCCTGGAGGGGGAAATATTATGTTTTTACACACATTCCTGTCTTTAGCACGGCGCAGGAAATTGGATGAAATTGCTAGTGATGCTAACTGGATGTCTTGACCAGTCAGTAAATCTCTTTACTACGTGACCCCCGGCCCATTAGTCAGGCCGAGGCGGTGACCCCCGAAGGCCTTATGGGCAGCGAGGGCCGATTCACAGCCTCCCTGTTGTTTTTGCTGAAGCAGTGAGCAATTGAGAGATGCCCAGTCCTCTTCAGATGTGTCAGACTCCCACTGGCTGCCAGATGACACCGTCTGAACATCACTTTGACTGATGGTTCATATGTAGTTGAATAAAGCTCAATATAAAGAAGTAATACACAAGAGAAGAGTAATCAGGACCATTTCATTTCAGGGGTGTTTTAATACTACATTTAAATATTAGACACTGAGGTAGAAATGAACACTGTCTCTTTAACCATTCCCTGTTCTGTCTTTTTTTTTTTTTATAAAGGTGTGAAATGACAAGTACTACACCGAATATCATCATTAGCCGAGAAATCCCACCAGATACCTGAGAGAATCGGGTTTGATGATGAAGGCTGACCTTTCGGATTAGATGAACTACAAGATTCATTTCCTCTCTCACGGACACTTTGAAAGTTATAAATGTCTCTGAGCAACACATTTAGCACTGATATGGTGGATTCCACTTATCTGTCCTTGCGCTTTATCTTTCATCCCATCCACATAGCCTCAGGGTTGGGGTCCAAAAGATTACACATTACAAGATTGCAGTGTTCTGATTGGAAAAGAAAAGGTTGCAGAGCTCAGACTGCGACTGGTTTTAAATTAAATCTGCCAAATTTTCCAAATTAAATCAGGGGAAGGGCACTCAGATTGTGAGATGAGCAAAGTTTCAAAGGTTAAGCTATTCCAACACAATGTCGCCTGAATAGATTCAACGGCAAAATAACAATTTTTACAGCGAGTTTGGAAAAAGTAAATGACTGACAGTGATGGACTGTGATTACCGAGTCTGAACGTTGCAGGATTTTCCATCACTGATTATGCAAACAGTCATGACTAGTCTGTAATGAATTAGATTTTTCCAATAAACTTCTCGCTAATGCTTCCCATGACACATCTGCTCATGACGATACAAACCAGGTTTTACCCAAAGTAAATTTAATTATCAACTCCCAGGAAATCCAAGTGTGTACAATGTCCTCATTCTCCACTACTGATCCAGTGATTACCCCCAAACACCGAGGCTTTTAACAGGGGAGATGCTAATGGCATTAGTCCAGATGGAAAATTAATTCGTGACACATGTCAATAAATGCACTGCAGTGATTGTGCAAAGTGGGTTTTCTCGAGCGCAAATACAACCATTGAGGGTGTCAATGTATTATTCAGAGATTGTCCTAATGTGAACTGAATGGGAAGTACAATTCAGTGGATCAAAATGTTTCCTTTCAGCGTCTTGAAAAATAAAAGACGTTATGGTGGCACACTTGGCTGGAAGGACGCTGACAACAAAAGGTGGAAAACATTTCCGATTCAGCCAGTGGGCTTGGTGTATTTCCCATCAAGCTGGGAAGTGGAAAATGGTCCTAAAGTGCAGGTTTCCTTTTGATGCTCTGAGCATCATTAACCCAAATATAATTTCTCGAGCGCTGTTTCCACTAAAACATCTTTACAAGGAGTGGATTTGATTGAAAAAAAAAAAAGAAAAAGAAAAAACTTCTAATTCTGCCTCCAGCCTCCACAATTCTCCCCCATTTACACCCCATTCCCCTCCAAATGGACGAGGAGAAAAGGATGCTTTTAAGGAACCCAAGCCTGTAATTTCCATCTAGTTCCAACTTCATTTGCGCTGAAGTACCCTGCAAATGCTGCACACAATGCTGCGGTGATGCTGACGGGGCCGAGTCCATTAGGAGGGAGAGGGAGAGAGACCGAACCATTTCTTCTTTTATGAAGATCAGAAGAGCAAGTGGAGGGAGAGAGACAAAGAGACGAACCGAGAGATCTTGAGGACAGAGACCAAGGGTGGATATGTAGAAGGAAGAAGGAGGGAGTGAGGAGAGGGCTGGTGTTTAAT
>OOFC01049239.1:43413-69454 GCA_900323345.1 Pseudochromis fuscus | reverse complement strand
ATAAATAATAATAATAATAATAATAATAATATTAATAATAAGCTAAAATTGCCAACCCAGTCTGGTTTTAAAGCCAATGGATAAAACTGGATTTTCAGAGAGGGAATCACATTTGTCAGATTTTAGCAAATGAAAGCAGCTGTGGATCATTTATGTAAAATGACCACCAAAAGTAAGAGATCTTTTTACATAACAAAAACAAACACACATTTACTGGAAACTCTTAGAAACGCTTTTCCCACAGGTCAACACATATATGAATGGAACACTATTATGTCTAAAGAAAACTCTTACTATCTGTATTATGAATTTATAAACCCGAAAACCACGCTAAGCACACACCACACATATTAACAGTACTGTCTAATTAGCTAAGAAAGATAATGTTGTTGACACTGCTGATATTAGGGAGCCATACAGGGCCCTGCAGAAACCATGAATACCACTTCCCACTTCAGAAGCCAAGTTGGGGCCCGTATAAAACAGCCTTTTCTTTTAATTTGATTGTTTTGGGACGAGCAACAAACGAACACTGTGTTCTTTAGGCTTTCAGTCAACTTTAATAATTATACATGTATTAAATAAACACTAAGGGTTACAGCAACATCTCCAGTTGTATTAAACTCCTGTCGAAGCTTCCTCCCGTCGCTGCTGCAGCGTGGGGTTTCCCAGCGCTGACTGCAGGGTTACCGCGCCCATCTCTTCGTTCGATGGCCGGACAACAGTCTCAGTACGGACACGGCACATGCTAAGCTTTCCAACAGGGAGACAGTAGGCAGTCAAGTTGGATGAAGTGTAGCGACTTTAAAGATTAGCTTTTTTGTCTGCCCTGTCTTCTGCACAAGACTCAGTGGGTGTGATCTCCCCCTCTCCTCCCCTCTCCGGTTGGTTGACTGTGAGGTTGTCAAGCTCCCTACTAGCTGTAGCCTGCGTTCGCGAAGGGCTGCTCCTCGGAAAACTACGCTAGCTGGCTTAAGCTAGTTAGTAAGCTAGCACCGTGGTGTTCGTTGATGCGTGGATTGGAGGTACACACCGTCTTGTTTTCCAGTCAATGCCCAAACGCAAAAACAAGCGCAAATTGAACCAGGTAAGGCAAAAAATAAAGAGACGAGCCTGCTGCTTTCATATGTTTTTTATTGTAATAGCACCGGTAATGCTGTCAGCTGTTAAATTGTGGCGGAATTGAGCTGCCCGGGGGTGGGGTAGCAGTAGCTAGCTCTCCTTGCCGTTAGTTAGCAGCGGGTAGCTAACGTTAAGTTGGCTATTTTATCCTCAGCAGATGCAAGTAGCCAAAGATTTAAGAGTGATTGGAGCGATGTATTAAAGTTCTCAGCATTGGCGACCAATGGGCAGATTGTTACTAAACTTATCTACATGTAACTAGTAGTTATACTAGCAGTTGTACGAGGTTAACTACTATTAATATCTTGTATCTGGCGGTTGAAGTAACGTTAATGTTGGCCAGTCAGACTTGCTGTCAGTGATGGCCCAGTACAGCCTGGCCTAAAATACAGTGTTTGAACTATTGAGTAGTTAATAGCCAAAATGCAATAAAGTCTAGGGCGATAATGTTATTTACACTTGAACCTTCGTAGTGTGCATTGGGTGGCAATTTACTCGAAATGTTACATTTGATGATATTTATGTCAGTTGATGACACATTGGGTTGGGCAGGAACAATAAACGTCCCGTAAACAAATTAACAGCAAATATTGGTGGTTGGAGATAGCAGACCACCTATCGCCACTATTTAACTTGGCACACACTGCATATGTATATACGGAACGGCAACACTTGGCGGAACAGAGTTATCGTAGCAGCGTTAACACCCTGTTTTTACAAGCCGAACAAATAAGTTAGCATATTGCTGCCTCCCTGCAACAAAACGGCGGCGCCGGTGCAACGCCTTAACTTCGGTTAAGTAACATTCGTTATTTATCTACCGTCAGCTCATTGGCGTTTATACAACGATGGATCGTATATGTTCGTTTTCTCTCTAATAAAATCCACCAGTCCCAATTTTTTTTTGCATTTGTTGCCTAGTGAAGTGAAACAGGCCATCGCCGCCCGACCTTGCAGTTTTTACAGGCTCTGGTCAACTATCAGATTAGAGAACCCAATAAATTAACCAGTCCATCTTAATTAAATCAACTCTGGACTGTTGCGTTTAACAAGATTGTTAGTATGTAAGTAAGTGGATTTCTGAGGGCCACTCAACAAGCCAGTTTGAAGGTTTACCCACTGTTGGCTTAAAAGCTAACTACAGAGCACTCCGTATAATTGCGGAAGAGCAGCGGAGTCTTCCCTAAAGTGGCTGTGGTTACGTTATTTTGCACTAAATTGAACTAGCTCATTTGCTTTTGTATTTTGAAATTCGCCGAGTCTTACGTTAGATCGACTGTGCTAGTGTACCAAACAATGTCAAGCCAGAAGTGAAAGGATTATTAATAAAGTGACTGTGTACATTGGTTTATTGAACACTAGCTCTGCCCTGCCTGCAGGCCTACCCTGCCAAGCCTGCTAGCAAGCTAACTAGCGGACAGCAGTCTGCAAGATGGCGTTTAGCTGCATCTTCTCAGATTTCCATCAGTGCAAGTCAGATTATCGTTACATTGTACAGCGGTCACTAAATATGCAAATTCGGTTATGCTTAGTCACTAATTAATAGTGTAATCCATAGTATTTTGCCACGTTATTGTGTAGAGTTGCAGTAATGAGCTTTGTGTAAAATGTATAGAGTCCTGTAGACTCACCTTCTAAACAAAGTAGAACAGCACATTGACTGAAACAGCTATGTAGCAGCCATTCAAATACAATGCAAACTATGTGATTTCCTTGTGACTGTTGTAGGCAAATCACAGTACTGCACACAGTGACTAGCTCAACTGTTAGTACACTGCATACAACGTTAGGTAAACTTGTGCACTGAAGTCGCTTATGTATAGGTATGTTCATGCTGTGGATTTGTACTCCTATAGCTATCTGCCACACAGTAACTTAATAATGGCTGTTTACATTAATATTGAAAGTGCTATTTGAAGATGTCACTTTCAAATTACATTTATATAACCATGGATTCTTTAAAAATGCACGTTTTTTTTTATTAGTTAATTATTGCAAGCGGTGATAATACAGTATCTGGCTACACTAGACCACTGGACAAGATGGTTTGCATTAAGGTTGTGACTTTACTGGCTGCTGGAAATCCAGGCACTTGCTTTTAAAAAGTGCCTGGATTAGTTGTGTGTAAAAGAATTAAGATTAAACTCATCCTTTTATGATTGGGAAAACATATTTCTAATGCCTGGACTGGCTTTGCCAGCTGTTTATGTTAGTGGACATGGATAGGATTAGAGTCATTGACTGAGGATTTTAGCTTTTAGGATTATGGAGTTGCTCAGTGATATTGCTGGTTATGGCTCTTTCTATGATCCAGCTTTAGACCTGTGAAACATTGCATTATCATCGTTTAACGGTACAGATAATCCGGCTTGTCCTTTGAAAACAGATGTTTAGTTACATATTTTTTAAATTTAACTGGAAATGTAAGACACCTTCAGAAGTAGCAGACACAGACTACCCATAAGGGACCTGAGAACAACTAGTGAGCTGCAACTCCAGGCTGTTTGTCACTGCTCATTGTTTATCATGCAGTCAGCTGACCCTGATCAGGCGCTTGGAAAGGAGAAGTGATGAGGGAGAGGAACTCCTTAACTGTAAGCATCCACAGAGGTCAACGGGAAATATTTTTTTCTGAATGTAGAATATTCAGGTTTAGATTTATAATGTGACTCCAGGCTATTCCATTCTTCTGTATACCATTACAGCAATTAAAAACACTTTATACCCCGTTTCTTTTGATTGAAGGTTAGGGGTTACGAAAGCGTATGGATGCGTATTAAATTAAAAGCATTCTTCAGTAATGTATCAGTGTGTTCCGCATTTAGTAGTGCTATAAACATGTGAGATGTAACTCAAAAAACTTTTAAATTGATTAATCAAAACCCCAATTGTTGGATAAATAATTACTTCAGAGTTCAATTTTGGTTGAAGTCTTTTGTTGCTAAAAATAAATCATTGTGTTTACAACTGTTCAACCCAAATGCAAGATCTTGTCTGTTTGTGGCTAAATACATGGTAATTCAAGAATTATACTGCATGTAGAGACAGAAAACACCAGATATTTATCAAACACTGCCGTGGGCGTTTGTAAACTTGATAGTCTGAAAATAAAACTTGGCACAATTTATTGAATGTTTAATTTCCTTGAAGAAAAACTCGCTTTTCTTAGAGCAAATTTTAGGATTACCATTACCCATATTTCAGCTGTATTTTAAAAGGCCATCCTCTCTGTTACTTACTAATACTAAATAATAATTACATTCCATGACACATTTATTATAAGATTAATGAGTGTAAGAGGATCACCTGTGTTAAAAAGGTCAACCACTCGGAGGACCTAAAGATAATGTAGTTAAGTAGAGAAGATTGTCAGCCTAGTCCTCCAACCTGCAGTGACATAGGCATACTGACTGAAATACACCAGGTAAGGTAGCTACAAGAGCAGGGCTGGTCAAACTGAATGGGGAATTGTTAATGAAAATTTTAATTACATCTGCAGCAAATGTAATTATTTTTTAGAGCAGGCTTTATTAACTGTGCTGATTTAGGTCTTTTTTATTTATGTTTGAGTTCCTATGTGCATAGCAAATGTGTATGTACTTGAAGAAGGTGGATTCTGGGTTTTTATTTAATTTTATTATTCTTACAACTAAACTGATGTTGTATTTGGCCAAAATTGTGGGTGCATAACACTCAGTTTTAGATTGGTACATTTCTCAGTTTAAGTGTAATCAGATATGCTATTGTTCATAAATCAGTGCCGTATAAAATGTAACTTTTAAACCTATATAGCTACACACATTAGGAACGTTAGTACCGACTTGTTTATTCCTGACCACACTTAAATAAGTAGATGTGTCTGAGTACGAGATTTTACAGGATAACTGGAGTCGGTAAGCAATTTGCAACTGTTTGTCGAACAAATAATCCCACTACTCAAAACACAACAGTACATTCATTAAGCAATTTTCAACTGTTGCTTGCGGTTATATTGCCACCGTATTATATTATTGTGATGCTTATCAAAAACGTAGCGCGTTATTGCTTTAAATGAGTGAACTCTGATTGCTATGTGTAACAGCATGCTACAGAATTTATTAAAAAATACTTTTCTAAAAATGTAACCCAAATTAAAATTCTAAATTAAATTCTAAACTGTTACTTTAAATTGTAGATTTTTTTTGGTTATGGAAAATACAGTTTCAACTGAGCATTGTTCTGTTGATGAATCATCTTAATTATTATTTTTTTAATGTCACAGTAAATGAAGTTAATGTTTTGTGTTACACTGTTACAGTGTGATACCATCACAATATTGTGTTAAGTTGCTTTTATGGACATTGCAGTGGTTTATGAAATTTTTATTACATTTGGGGCGTGCAACTTTTATCACAACCTAAATTTTCCAAAATATATAATTAGATGAACTTTGAGTGCACCTCAGGGCTCTGTATTAATATAAGTGGCTTATTGATCGCTGAAATTCTGACTGTCCCAGGGATTGAGGTCAACAGGATAATGACTGTGTTTTGGATCACTGGGAAATCATGCCTTAACAGGATTTGTCTGCCAATCTCTATTGTGTGTCAGGATTATGTTGGTGACATTGAGGTGGGAAAGTAAGGTTGAGTCATGAACTATGCATTGCATGTATTGTAGGTAACCATGTTTGCTTATTGTTGTAAATAAGACCTTCATGTTCATAGGAAGATTTATGTGAATGATTAATGTACTCTTTATTCTTTCTTTCTTTTTTAGATCAACAAGTGCCCCTCTAGCTGGAGTAAGGTAATTAAAAAAGGAGAATAAAATGAGTGAACTGGACCAGTTACGCCAAGAGGCAGAGCAGCTCAAGAACCAGATCAGAGTGAGTATAACTACAATGGATTTTAACACACTTGCTCTTATTGGATGTCAATACCAGTAAACGAGTTAGTTATCAGTTGTCAGTAGAAAATACACAAGTTAACCCTATACAGCAATATTAGATGTGAGGCTGAAAAATCCTGCACTAAAGAGTCAACCTTTCTTCCCTTTAGGATGCCAGGAAAGCATGCGCAGATGCCACACTATCACAGGTAACAGAACAGTTTAACATCCTAATCTTTGTCTTGGGTTGAAAAGCATGTGACATGAAAATAACCAGAGAATTTAACGTTTTGCAGATCACAGCTAATATTGACCCCGTTGGCCGAATCCAGATGCGTACAAGACGAACGCTGCGGGGTCATTTGGCTAAAATCTATGCCATGCATTGGGGAACAGATTCCAGGTAAACATAGTGTATAACTTGAGGGGTATGGGGTGTTTTTGCTGATATCCCTGCATTCTGTTCTTACTGTAGTTTTTCAGCAGGATCTTCTTCCCGCAGTTCTTTTTGTTGCATGAATACTGTTGTGGTAGTTTTCATATTGCTGTTCTTCTTTTTGTAGGCTCTTGGTCAGTGCCTCTCAAGATGGCAAACTCATTATTTGGGATAGCTATACCACAAATAAGGTAAGTCCTGTTTTTGATGAGGAGCCACTTCAAAGTCAGACAGATGCTAATGAATTGTCTGGACCTAGCTTTTGGTACTTTGCATCAATGTCAATGTGTATCTTTGTTAACTCTTTTTTTTTTTTATATTGTTCCTGCTGCACTGTACTTTGTGATTTGTACCTTTTCTCGTGGAACTCGTAAAATTAGAAGGAGGAAAACTAACTCTGCTCATGCTGTGTTCATTTGGAATATAATCAAAGGGGTTGCAGATCAGCTGAGAAGTGGAGCTTTTGTGGCCTTTGCCTCAGGGCTGACGTGTCTAGTGTGCAATTCGTGGTATGAGAGGAAGTAGTGCACTGTTTTTGTGCCTTGTGGGCAATTTGGTCTCTCCACCACTCACAGAAATTTTTAAATCGAGAATTATGCGGCCTCAAGTTCTCATATGTCGAATAAGCGTTTGAGGAGATACAAATTTCACTTGATACAGAGAACAATAAATCCAACTGAGAATTAAAAGATTAAAGGGTCATTCTTGCAGTGTATCCCTAGTCCTACTGAGAAGATTGCAGGGCAGATTGAGGTCACATTTGTATAAAGGATGCCTTAAAGCATACAGGGGATTGCAAATAGAAATGCTACTAGATTCATTGTGTTAAATTAAGCAGTGGTTGGTGCTAAGCTGTAGATTGTTATATATTCTACCATGTTAAAATGGGAATGATAATGGTATCAATGCTTCATTTGTCCACAGTGCTTTGGGTTCTCAGTTCAGTTGCTGCTGTTATTTCAGTCATGAGCACTTTTATCCGGCAGTGATGACACTCTGGGCTGTGGGTCAAAATAACAAACACTGGAGTATAATTAGTTGTTTGTTTTTTTTCTAAACACTTAAAATGATGAAACCACTTCCAAATTACAAGGAAAAATGTCATATGGAGGTTTTTAATTTTTACCTCATGACTTGAAATGTACTGTGGATTCAGAAAGTATTTAGAGCTGTTGATGTTTTGTACAAGAACCTGTAACGAACAAACATGTTTCTAGAATTTTTCTCTCCACAGATGTTCTGTGGGGTTTAAGTCTGAGCTTTGGCTGCTGCCCACTCAACGGCAGCAGGAAACTTGTCCCAAAGCCACTCCAGCGTTCTCTTGGCTGTTTGCTTTGGTTCAGTGTAGTGTTGAAAGGTGAACTGTCACCCCAGTCTCAGATCACTGCAGGCTTTCTTCAAGGAGCACACCCTCACCATTGCACCAGTCTCCCTGTCCACACTACTGAGCCACCACCTAAAAAGCCTGAGTCTGCCACCACCCTGCTTTACTGCAAGATGGTATTAGCAGATGATGAGCAGTGTCTGCTCATCATCTCATTCACCACACATAGTGCTTGGAAATTCTCCTCAAAGATTTTAATGTTTGTTTTATCAGCCAAGAGAATCTTTTTCCTCGTGCTCCGAGTCCTTTAAATGCTGCTTGACAAACACCAAGCGGACTGTCATGTGTCTTTTTGTCAAGAGTGGCTTCCGTCCAGCTCCTTTATCATAAAGGAGGCCTGCTGAGATAGCCATCCCTCTAGCAGGTTCTCCCCTCTCTGTAGAGGACTCTGTTCCCTTTATCATGAACCTCTTTGCTCAGTTACTCAGTTTGGCCAGAAAGCCAAGTCAAGAAAGAGTGCATGTGGTTCCAGATTACTGAGGCCGTTGTGCCCTAAGAACAGTCAAAGCTGTAGAAATGGTTTTATATTCAGGCCCTGATCTGCGTCTTTCCTCAGTTTTATCACAGAGGGTTTTTTTGTTAACCTCTTAACTTTTTTCCTGCCACAATGTGATTAAGTGACCTTAAATACACACGCATCTGCTTTTTGAAACTATGTTCAGTTCATTCAGTGTGTCATTGAAGTGTCACTTTTCAAGGATAAAGGATAAACAGGATGCACCTGACCACAATGTGGAGTGGTACAGTTAAGGGTTTGTTTTTGAAAAGAAGTAAAAAGTAAAAGGATACTCTGTAAATCCACTGCACCTACAGGTAATCACACTGGTTTGTACATTGAGGTAGACTGGCATCCAAACATTATAGAGAATCATTCTGCTAAAATGGGTTGTCAGATAATTTTTTATTTCTACTCATTTGTGTGGTTGAAAGTATGAACTGATGTATTTGTTACCAGTCTTCTAAAAGAACTTACTTTTCCTTTGACAAAATGGACTTTTTTTTAATTAATTCATTTGTGTGTGTCTGTATCACCTCATGTTACAGGTTCATGCCATTCCACTTCGATCTTCCTGGGTCATGACTTGTGCATACGCACCCTCAGGAAACTATGTGGCCTGTGGTGGCTTAGATAACATCTGCTCCATTTACAACCTGAAAACACGTGAGGGGAATGTACGTGTGAGCCGTGAGCTCGCTGGACATACAGGTATATGATTTTTGTGTCTGTTACATAATTTCTTAAACATTAAAATTCCAGAAGCTTTATTATTCCTCCATTATTGTTTGAAATCGATTGGGGAAATACTAGTCTTAACTCTACAGACTGTATTGTCTTAAATGACTAAAACAATGGCCTGTTACATTACAGAGACTGAGGTTACACTTTGTTTCACATCAAAGTCTTTCAGTGTAATTGACCCGACAAAATACAAAAAGAAACCAGGCAGTAAAGTTTAGATGTTCTGAAATCTAATATTGACTTAGTATTATTAACATTGCTGATGCATAGTTGACAAAACACGAGTTGCTTAATGTCCTCTGCTAAGTATTATTTAACTGCTAGTTTTACATGTGCCTTGCAGTGTTATACTAATGAACACTTGTGATTCTTTGAATGTCAGGATACCTGTCCTGTTGTCGCTTTCTTGATGACAACCAGATTGTTACAAGCTCTGGAGACACCACTTGGTAAGTAAAAAGATCTACCATGTTACATGTGGTTTTGTTATAATTAGGACAGTGGTTTTAAACAGAAGTTGGAGAAATGGAAAACAGCTCTTTGAATAGTGTATTTTATTTTACAGTGCACTTTGGGATATTGAGACTGGCCAGCAGACAACTACATTTGCTGGACATACAGGTGATGTCATGAGCCTGTCACTGGCTCCTGACTCACGGTTATTCGTCTCTGGTGCTTGTGATGCCTCCGCTAAACTCTGGGATGTTCGAGAGGGCATGTGCAGACAGACATTCACTGGCCACGAGTCTGACATTAATGCCATCTGTGTAAGTAATTCAGTTCAAACTGTGGATTTCTTTGTAGAATTTCAGGATGCGCGTGTTTGTTTTAAAACAACTGTTATATAAATGTACTTTTTCTTTTGGAGTTTTCCTCCATCAAGCATTACATTTATGTTTTTGTTGCAATTTTCAGTTCTTCCCTAATGGCAATGCCTTTGCCACGGGTTCCGATGATGCCACCTGCAGGCTGTTTGATCTGCGTGCTGATCAGGAATTAATGATCTACTCTCACGACAATATCATATGTGGCATCACCTCTGTTGCATTCTCGAAGAGCGGCCGCCTTCTTCTGGCAGGATATGATGACTTCAACTGTAATGTGTGGGACACACTAAAAGCTGACCGTGCTGGTTAGTAATTGAAACATAATCTCAAACAAAACAATTGTGTCCTTTTATGTTACCAAACAGTCTTTGGGATAATTAGACAAAGAGTGATGAAGCTCTGTTTGCTTGTTATCTTGTTTCATCCTTCTAGACTAAATAACAATTGTGTGTCTATTCTAGGTGTGTTGGCTGGACATGACAACCGTGTTAGCTGCCTGGGAGTTACTGATGATGGCATGGCAGTTGCAACAGGATCCTGGGACAGTTTTCTGAAGATCTGGAATTGAAGCCTGAAGGTTCTTTTTTTATTATTATTATTATTTTACTTTGTTACATTTTTACCTAAAGCCACTGAAATCCTAGTAATGAACCTGCAGCTGCATCTTTGCTGAAGCCATGTTTTTTTTTGTTCTGTGGGCTTGAAAGCTGATTTATTGTTGTATTACTTTCCATTACAGATTTAAAAATGAAAGGTCTATCTTCTCTTTAGTCTCTTGCCAGACATTTGTTACCTTAATGGAGCTTGGCGTTCTCTTTTGATTTGTGTGATTAACAAAACATTGTTGGCCCTACAGTTTCAGAAGGATCAATGTACATACCAAGACAACTGCAACTGCCCCTACCTTTTATTTATTTATTTTAAGTTGCATTAAAATAATGTATTTTAATAACTTGTTGTACAGCCACTACTTTAATTGATTACATTTCTGTTTGATCTTTTCCCATCAGGCATTGAAAAGATACTTCATAGTAGTTTAAAGTGTATACTATTTCCATTATTTAAATCCTAAATTTCATGTCTTTGATTCCTAGATGTTCTTTTAACTCCAAAGTTGACTGGAAGACCATTACAACTTGAGAATGTTCACAGCATCTTCTTCAACACTGTTTAAACTGACTTGGACACCACAAAAACGAAGGGAAACCAATGCCTTTCCTACACAAAGAAGAGCACAATTGTTTATCACCTAGTTAAGAAAGGATCTCCTGTGGTATCAAATCAGAAACTTGTGCATTCCTTCTTGGACCATTTTATGTTACCTTGAAAGAGAAAACAACACTATCATCCCATGCAAATGTGTGCGTCTTGAAAGCAAATGTTGGAGTGTAATTGTACAAATTATTTAACTTTTTTTTTTTTTTTTTTTTTTTTTAAGATTTCTATTCTGATGGTTTGTTATTCTTGATGGCTTTCTTTTTGTCATATTTCTTTAGTGGTTTTAGATATGTTTGAATTACAGCTTGTCTTTCTAATCCAGGTAAATCATATAAGACAGATGAGAAAAACATGCAGAAGTAAAAGCTTGGATCATATTACACGAGCAGCTTTCAAAATGTCCATGATGTATTTATATACTAGCTGTTTTTGTTTCATCACAGCCTTTTGCACATGAAGCTTTGCCTCTCAACTAATACTATGTTAACTAACCAAGCACATGCTATAAGTTATGAATGCTCATTCCAGTACAAAAGGAGTTATTACGAGTAAATTATCCAGTTAACCCCCTTAATTCTTGTACATGCCTTTGACTTTTGGTGGGAAGGGGTAGGGTAGCAAGGTAGGTGCTGAGATAATTGAGGCATGGCTCGATTTTACTATATGTAAGGGGGAGGGAGGGGAGGGGGGGTTGTCTTTCGTATCCACTTTGAGTGAAACACCTCACCTGACTAAATAGACACTTCCTTTGCTTGGGACTGCAGTTGCAACTCTGTGAATGAAATGTACAAATCAATGTCTGAAAATAATGGTCTGATGTTTTAAGTTAAGACATTTAATTTTGTCTGCCATGAGTTAATTTAGATGTGCATGCTGTAGACTTGCTTTCAATGGTGCAAAAATCCTAGATTTTCTTTTGTTTCTGAAAAGGAGAGTAACCTATTGATTGAACTTAATAGAGGCCAATTATTTTGGCTCAATCTCTGCATACATCACTTACTAATACTGGTAACGCTATGCACCAGAGTGAGCAAGAATGGAGAAAGACTTAATATTGACTGCATACTTAGTGTAAATTATGCTTACCAGTTCTATTGATGCCAATTTTTGTAATAATTATAACAATCATTGTGAGAAAACTATCCTTGACAAGTCCTTTTCTCTCCTTCAAATCTCCACACTCAATGGAACAAAAATGTCCTCACATAACTGTCCATACTAAAACTTTTGTACATTTTTTTTTTCTTGGTCTTAATGAAAATCAGAGCATCTGAATGACAACATTTCACTGTATACAGAAGCACTTTTGTTAAAGTTGTGACATATTCTCACTTTTCTTTTTTTTTCTGCAATGATGTACAATAAATGTGATGTATTCGTGTGTGGCCACAAGTGAAAATGCAATTCAACTGAGATGGATTCCCTTTTCTCTTTCCATTAATATTATAGAGCTCTGCACCCTTATGTACCTTTTCACTTTTTGTATTTCATTTCAGTCTGTTGGTGTTCCACGGTGAGCTGGATGCAAGATAGATACTGTACTAAATTGTACTGTTATTGATTGAAAAATGTAATAAAAAGCTGTTTGAGATCTCTCTGTGGTTGCGTGGAATCCAAAAACTGCACTTGTTTATGTAAGGGTGTGTAGTGTAGCCTTTAATCTACCCTACTGTTGTATCATTCAAATTCACATTTTTCTGCTACATGTCTTCATCCCCAAGTAGTTGAGATTTTCCCTACTCAGCAGCAGGGATGGTAGGGAGCGGTGTCAACAAAGCAAAGCAACACCAAATACTAACCAACCAGTAAATTCGAAGTTTCTGTGCAGGAGATAATATACTCCATTTTTGATACAGGGCAGCAGTGGATTAAAATTTAATGGGATAATGAATTATATTTTTCTGTTGTCTGTACCATAGCAGCTCCCGTGTTTGTTCTTAAATACAGTTTTTACAACAAGGTACTTTTCAATTGTCAAACATAATATAAAATAGTTTCTATTACATAAAACTGTGACTATAAATTATGTTTTGAACCTATAGGATATTAAATTGTCTTCTTTAGGCACTTAACCTAGTATAATTCGGTGAAAACAATTATGCGCCTCATGTTTTCAGATGACCAATCAATCCTTGTTGGACAGCAGTGGATGGAGATAAACGTGAAATTGACAATATCCTCATTAACTGACGTCCTCTAGTAACTAGCTTAGACGTGCAATTTAATGTCTAATCTTGCAACTCCAAAAATGCCACTGTCGTCTGCGGGTCACCTCAGAAACTCCACAAAACGTTGAAAATAAAAGCTGCCATGGGTCATATCAGCGAAGGGGCACGAAATTCTTATGCAGCTTGAACTCAACCAAAAGAAGCTGACTATAAAATATAATGCAACGCTTACTTTTACACGGGCATGACAGCTGCGCAATTATTGTTATCGAAATACACCCTGGACGTTTCAAAACTGTTAGTAAATCAATCAGAGCATAAGTTGTTATTTGAACTAAACAGCTTGTGTCTGTTTCACTCTTCATCCAGCTCATACAAACCGCCATCTTCCCACCGCTAACCACTCAACGTAGCAGTAAACCGAAGCTGTTGTCGTGGATGAGATAAACTTGGTTTAATCCACTCTCTCACAGGAGGCGGGGGGAGCAACAAAATGGATTATCAGCAGTTTACCGAGTTGTACTCGGTTCTATACAAAACAAATACTATGGCATTGCAGTAGTGGCGTTACAATATATTACATCCAAATGATTCAATTCATGCTTACATTAACAACCCGCTGATGAGACAGTCACCCCATAAGATAAAATCGTTCAACCCAATGACGTAGTTCCTCGTTCGCTGAGGCGATGCCATTTTGCTAGGCCTTCCGCGGTGCTTTCATTTATCGCCTCGTGGATAAAACACTATTCTAGGCTATATTTCTCATTTTGCACGCGTGACGAGACAAGCGCATTGCTAGAGTTTAACGATTTTTCCAGCTCTGCGCAAATTAGTCTGAAGAAATCGTTTCGTCAAATCGGTTAACTGCGGGGCTCGTGCGCAGTTTTCAAGAGGCACGTTCGAGCGGTCGTCCGGTGTTGACGACACAGTTCCCCGTCCCAGCGAACAAAGGAACCGTAAGGCCGATGCACGCTACTTAGCGCAACCTGAGAAAATCATTCTTTATGAGACTACTTAAAATCCAACCAATAAGTACCACTGTTTTTGTTATAGAATCTTTATTTAAGACGTTGTTGCCTCAAATACAACAAACAAATTAGCCTGACTCATTCAGTCCTGTTAGCAACGTCGGCTAAGGTTAGCGTGCTAACGGCTAACTTCAGCATTGTTTTGATCCAAGAAGCAAGTTTTCTGTTTTGCCGAAAATGGCCGAAGTGTACATCCGAGTGGCGGAGGAGGAAAACGAGGAACCCATGGAGATCCCCTCTGAGGATGACGGGACGGTTCTCCTCTCCACCGTGGCAGCTCAGTTTCCAGGCGCGTGCGGCCTGCGGTTCAGGAGTCCCGTGTCTCAGTGCATGCGAGGAGTGCGCCTGGTTGAAGGGGTCCTGCACGCGCCAGAAAATGGATGGGGAAATGTGGTGTACGTGGTGAACTATCCGAAAGGTAAATATGGGTGCTAATCATACATTTTTAATCTGTAAATAAACAAGTAATGCGAACAGGTGGCCAAATGCAATGTTATTTATAATTCATGATGTAGCCTCAGCTACACTGAAAATAGATGACGTGACGGGCAGTTTGGCTACGCCTACTAAAATGAGTTGAGGCGCGACATTGATTCACAAAATAAACAATGGGTAGTAAATGCTGTCAACAGTTACAGCTTCTAAAATGACTTAAAGTTGGAGCTGTAGCTTTTTCAAGAAAAAGAAAAAACTAAACTTCATGAAATATTGGACTGCATTGGTTGAATAATTAAATTATTTTTTGAGATTTATTAGAAATCAGCTTGCACATTATAGTGGCATTGCATGTGAAAAACATTGGCCATTTATGTGAGTTTAGCAATTTAAGTTCATAGCAAAATGTTAACAATAAATTCTGCACTTGATAATGTGTTAAAATACAAATGCTTTGCTTGTAAGACTTGGATGTTAAACAGTTTTGCTAACTAAAGATATTTTTTCTGTGTTTTTAGACAACAAAAGAAAAATGGAAGAAATTGACGCCTCCTCTGCTGTGAAGATGAAGAGAGGAGATATGAAGACATCTGACCTGATTGTACTTGGTCTTCCATGGAAAACAACAGAACAGGACCTGAAAGACTACTTTAGTACATTTGGAGAAGTCATTATGGTTCAGGTATACCTTTTTAACAATGTAAATATAATACTTATTTGTCTTGGTTTGTTTGTGATATTCATTCCTGGTTGTTGTTTTTTTACTTCTTAGGTAAAACGAGATGCCAAGACTGGAAACTCTAAAGGGTTTGGCTTTGTCAGGTTCACAGAGTATGAGGCTCAGGAAAAGGTGATCTCCCAGCGCCATATGATTGATGGAAGATGGTGTGACTGCAAGCTTCCAAACTCGAAGGTGAATCTGGTAATGTCCATGCGTATACCCACATATTATGGGAATGAAAACATAGTTAATGTCATTGTTGATCATCTATAAGCTGTAATATGTGTGTATGTATCATGTGTGTGTACTTTTTCGACAGCAAGGACCAGATGAGCCACTAAGGAGCCGGAAAGTGTTTGTAGGCCGTTGCACAGAAGACATGACCACAGATGACCTCCGGCAGTTCTTTATGCAGTATGGAGAAGTCACTGATGTCTTCATCCCCAAGCCATTCCGTGCTTTTGCCTTTGTCACATTTGCAGATGATCAGGTAGCATATTAAATGTGTTTAAAGTAGTTCCTGATTTTTTTTGTTGCTGATGCCCAGGTGACCTGATTCATATCTTTATCTCAACAGGTCGCCCAGTCTCTCTGTGGAGAGGACCTCATAATCAAAGGAGTCAGTGTTCACATCTCAAATGCTGAGCCCAAACATGGAAATAGGCAGTTTGACCGTACAACACGGTTTGGAAATGGTTTTGGAGCTCAAGCATTTGGTAGCAGCCGTAGTGGGTTAGGAAGCAGCACTAACAGTAGTCTGGCTAATTTTGGTTCCTTCAGTCTGAACCCTGCCATGATGGCTGCCGCTCAGGCTGCTCTGCAGAGTAGTTGGGGGATGATGGGTATGCTGGCTAGCCAGCAGCAGACATCCACGTCAGGCAGCACCTCCAGTGGAACGAGCTCGAGCAGGGACCAGAGTCAGTCTTTCAGTACAGGCAACAGCAACTACGGCACCGGCTCAGCCAGTCTCGGCTGGGGAACAGGGTCAAACTCTACAACCAGTGGTAGTGGGTTTAACTCAGGTTTTGGGTCCAGCATGGAGTCAAAGTCATCTGGGTGGGGTATGTAAGTTAAGTGTTTGTATGGTAAGTATTGTGAGAAAGATGAGTCTTTTCAAAATTTATTTCTGGTGTTAATGCGTATCTGAAAACTTAACACTTTTGTGGAAGACGTTTTGTACATTTGGAAAAAATGCTAAAGATTTAATTTAGGAAGTGTTGAAGTGAATTGTTTACCAGGATGTCCGACTAAAGTGCTATTTTTGACGTCTCATTTGTTTGTATCCATTTCAACTGGATTCTCTAATGCATGTATTGTGAAATGTGATAGCCATTTTGAAAATGCATGAATGTTTGTGGTACACCATTATCCGGCTTTGTCATCAGCTTAAAAAGGCAATCTTGCATTGGGAAGAATCTGGTTGAAACTTAAATGTTTTAAGTGCAACTTTATTTGCAGTCAAGTTCTGTGGAAAAGCCTTCATTGAAATCTCTTCTGCAGTTCACCTCTCTTCCATTTTCCCGTGAGGAAGCTCCTCTTTGGCAGCATTCTTGGGGTGATATCGGTATCATTCTCCCTCTTCCCACCTGTAAATGCTATGCCATCAAAGAACGGCTTCACTCCGCATGTTCTGAGAGACGGTGGGTGTTTTCACTTTTATCCACTTTTAATGGAAAGAACTGCGCAACTGACATTTTAAGAACTGATGAGTGCGATTGAGGATGGCTTGTGGCGAAGAGTGAAGCGATGAGTGAGCGAACGGAGAGACGCGTGAAACGGACTGGTTGTGCGGTGAAAGAGCCCAATTTGACTGCTTTCTGAGTGTGTGAGTGGAAGCTGCAGATGCTACGAGCGCCTCCCCTAACATGGACATTCTTTAATTAGTACTTCAAGATTTTTTTTTTTTATCTTTGCAAGTTTTTCCTTACTCTTAATTATGTCTATCAAGTGCAGAAATATCAAAATGTAGTGGAATGTTGTGATGAATATTTGTATTGCTTATATTATCTGATTTGAATGCTGTATGGTGTGTGCTTTCATGTTATTGAACTGATCTGTAAGTGTGTACTTGATGTGGATGGCACCTGCTGAAGACTCTGGGGGACGCGAGTGGTGGTGTGAGAACGTGGAGTGGTGTGTCCAGAGGTTCCCAGTAGCTCTTTGTTGTTTGTGAGGTGTTTAAAAACATGTCAAATGAAGGGAGTTCTCTAATAAAGTTCATTTGAATAGATGCTTAGTTGATATTACTTGAGTCAGTTTGTAAAATCAAAAACATCTAATTCGATTCACATATCTAGGGACCTTGGGCTCTGCTGGTCGAGGTCTCCGTTTGAACCCTGACTGAAGTCTGTTCTGAAGGATGAAGATGGAAGTTCCAACACTTTGAGTGTGTGGCCTTCTGAGACATGACATGGGGTAGTACCTGTCTTTTTGCTGCTTTTGATGGCTTGTCAGAGTGAATTATCCCTTTTGATTATACTCAGCTACTTCTAAGGTTAGCGGGACGTTCTCTGGGGTTTCATTGTTTTAAGCTCAGAAATGTGGCATCACCTTTCCAAACTGTTCTCTGTTCCTAATTTGGCTACAGTAATAAAACTAATGTCACATTGCTGGGTCACGGAATAGGGGATATATTTTATTCATGGCCTTAGACATTATGGGTGTTTGCATGACAGTCTTAAGTCTCAAAGTTTCCCCAAGTTCAACACAACACATTAATTTTTACATTTTGAAAGAGAAATTTGATTAGATGTTTTGCAGTTAAAATTATTCAACATCCAACAGAGTTAGTCTTTGCGGAAGTGTCACCTTGGCAATAACTTTGTCAGTTACAAGGTCACTTCTTTGTCAAACCTGTGCAAATGCACTCCAATTTGATACATTTCATTAGCAGATCCCAGGACAGATAAGTCAGGAGTTACTTGCTTTAAATCAGCTGAGAGAAGATAGAGAATTATTGTAATACATCTTGAAAATGCACATTTATCATAAATAAACTAAGAGACTTTTGATGACACTTTACTCATTGTCATGTATTAGTCAATCTTTATGTTCATTTGAATGTTGGGTGCAAGTGAGGCACTGCAGGCTCGCCTGTGTCCTGTCCTTATTCTCTGCTGTCCTCCTCAGTGTCTTTGCTCTTCCTCTTCCCAGTACTCTTCTTTTTCAATTCCCTCTGCTCCTGGGTCAATTCTTCAATTTTATTTTGTATGTAGATGGACTGAAATAAATAAAGGCAAATTAAATATTAAGTTTGCTGTGTGCTGTAGAATATATATAAGTGTGTATATATGCCACATACACCGGTCCAGTATACTGAAGTAATACAATGACATGAATGGCAGCATGTACCTGGAACGGTTTTGTTTTGTTTTTCCTTAAATTGGTGGGTTATAAGTTATCTCAAATAACATCACTTGCTGACAACAACTCACCAGAGCAGTACTGCGGCGGGCTACGAGTTTTACATCCTCTGCAGATACCGTGCTTCTTTTAGCGTGCCTGGAATCAGATTTGAGGTTGTAAATGACATGTTAGTCAAAAGAGTTTTGGATTGGATCAAGGGAAAAATATTTGAGTATTAATGAGCAAGACAAAAAACAGTCACCTTGCAAAAGCCTCCAGGTCTTTAGCAAAAACATCTGAAATGGAGTTAAAGCAAATGGGAGTTTAAACTACTACAAAATTCCAGTGTGATGATTGTTAGTTATAGTTTATGGAATCAAATCAATCTTTATTTATATCGCACCTTTCACACAATTAGATTTGTGACACAAAGTGCTGTACATTTGTACATGGAAGCACTTCTCAATGCTCTTCACACTGTCAGCAGAGCAGCCTACACTGGATAACTTTCTATTATTCTGACAGAACGATTTTATAACCACAGATAGATTCCCAAAAAAGCAGTTTAGAGAAGTTCAAGGAAACTGGATTTCTTGTACCAGAAACATAGACCACTCTGTGTCAGTTACTTTGTGAACCTGACCTGTTTACTGGACGTTTTCTTTAACAAACCCAGAGTTTTGCTCAGTCTTTTCTTCTCTTACCAAATCTGAAGGAGCATACAGTAGCAGTATGAACATTTATAGAAGGATGTAGCAAAAGAAGATCAAAATACTAGATGGATTTTTTATTATTATTCATTTTTTACATACAAAGCCTTTTAACTTTTAACTGACAAATGGCAGATTTATCCTTAACTAATAAAATCTGAGCCCTTTTTGACTTTATTATGCTGTGACTGTCCGGGATTTATCCTGCACTGAAACTGATATCACTTCTGATTTAAAAAAAAAAAAAACCCTCTTTGAAACCAAAAGCAGCTGATCTGTAAATTTCTCATGATACATTGCATCACATTTATATCAAGTTTTCATTATTTAAATAAAAGTATTTTCTGTTACAAAAGACTGGTATATCAATGGGAATCACAGCCTCAGAATATTTAAGTTCTCTTGCAAATTGATCTTTAATCTCATTGCATATTGAAAGATTTTTTTTTTTCATAAATTTAGTGGCATTACGATATCCTGAACTAAATACTAGGTTAATTTAACCCACTGTGATGAGCTGTTTTTACCCAACCATTTGTAATGTTTATTCTAATGACGTTTTTACCCAAAATGTAATTGTTTTTAACCAACATATTATTGTTTACTTTTTCGGTAAGAACAACAAAATACTGGGTACACACTGCTATTAGGTACGCACAGCCCATTTTACTGGGTTAAATAAACCCAGCATGCAATTAGTCCAATATTCACCCAGTTTTGGGCAAAAACAACCCAACATTTCTTAGTGTGTAAAAAACTGCTACACATTATAAGCTGTACAATATATTACACATTTCATAATTCTCATTGACTTGCAGTAATGTGGTGAGTTGATTATACAGCTGATAACGTGTACACAGCTCTGCTCTGTAATACTGTGTGGGTACAATGCTGCATTAATAGAGATTTAACAGGAGTTACACTGTGAAGGAGGAACTAGTATCACTGGTGACACTGACCACATTGTCTGAACGTCGTCTCGGTTATTGCTGCGATCACCTGTCGACTGAACTCCCTCCTGTGGGTCTCCCCCATCCTCTGACACATGCGGCCCACTGTGAAATGCACTGCTGCCTTTAACCTCTACAATTAAAAACATTATGATTAAACGGACATCGAGTTATGAGCTTCCATCATAGAGAAAAATGACGTCTGCTGTGCCAAGCGGTAACACTATGCATAACCTCGAGTTATTAATGCAGTAGATAACGTTAATATAAACCAACTTTTGGGAGCTTACAGTTAAAATAATGTTCTTACCTGACGAGTTTCGTCTGTGTCAACCGACATGTTTCTGTGGAGTAAGTTTAGAGCAAACTACCTGAATACAATCGGATTTGTTTACCTTAAATTTGGAATTAAATAATGAAGTTGGTACAAAAAAGAGCTAACACGACTAAAGTATGAGAGACAGAAGTAGACGCAGTTGGCAGACACGTATTTTAAGGTTTTTCTGATACACTGTGTAGTCTAATTTCGCGGTAAAAACAAATGGGCGAACCAACGATCACGCTGCTTCTTCTTCTTCGTCTTCATTTATTTGAGCTTTTTCTTCTTCGTGGGTTTGCTGTATACTTTGTTTGAAGCAGGGTTCACCGCCCCCACCTGGTAGGCGCTGAACACTGCTTCGCTTTGTCAATTGAAGTCGTGTCTAGTTGCTCCCAACAGGCGAAATATCACTTTGCTGCCTTCCTCCATCTTTACTCTTCAGTGACTGGTTTCTCTAACTGAATTTGTTTGTTTCATTTTTTCTGTACATTTCCTTCCTGAAACAGAATGTATTCCACTGTCTGACTAACATGAAACTGATTATAGTTCCCTGATGTTTTGTGTGTTTTCCAGAATAAAGAAATGTCCTGCCCAGTGTTTTGGGCCTACTTGTTACTACTACATACTACCTACCTCTTTCCTGGTAGTTTCCTTATGTTTCACCACACCCACTTTTTGTGTTGTTGCTTTTTTTGTTGCATTATTGTGATATTATTGCAACTGTTTATTTTTCCGAATACATTTTTCATTCTGATTTATTTGTAAAATTTTCTTTCTTCCTCTCTTCCCTGCTTTCCTTCCTCACTATCCTTGAATTTGCTGGCTCACACATGAAGGTTTTATTGAACCCTTACAGAAAATGCTGACTCACACAGACAGGTAGATAGATAGATCGATAGATACTTTATTTATCAGTTCAGAGTAAATTCAGGTGTCTAGTAGCTTGTAATAAAAAACAGAACTAGAAAAGCCATAAATAAATAACAATAAATAACCATCAAAAGGCACCTTATCACTATTAGTCAAATTACTATTAGCCAGAACATTTTCAGTAAAAAGGACTCCATTATCAGCAAGGACTGTATTATCCAGCACCCGGTGTAATGAAATCATTGGAGAAGAGTCACTGGCTGTGGGTGCCCCTCTGACCCACTAAAGATCAAAACAAACCACCAAGGTGATCTGTGTTGTTGAGGACAGTGCTCTTTGTTCCTTGTTAATCAGACTGTATAAAGTACATTGTGATGATTGCTGTCTGGTCCTGATCAAAACTAGCAAGTTCTGATACTTTGTTAATACAAGTCAGAATTTTTGATTACATTTTTTTATTTTGAGCATTGGTAGCAACACCCTGTGGTCCATTGAAAGTACTACATTATTCATACACTATCAGACCTCATATCTATTTCATGGAGATAAATCATTATACTCTGGTTGGTATCAGATAAATAATATATATATACAACTGCAGATATTTGACTAGAAAGCAATTTGCAATGAATATCTACACCAATTATGCTTTGAGATTAATTTATTATAGTATACATTGTATAACCCTCCAATATATTATATTTTTAGATTAATATTAGTTTCTTGCATGTTTCACACAGATGTAATGATGCCTGTATGTCAGAGTGGAAGCACCACAAAACAAACATCATCAAGTTATATATTCTTTAATAAGTGTAACAGCTTACATTATGTGGCTTAGCTCATTTCATGAAAATAGTGCACATGAAACAGCTTTAGCATGGTTGTAAAAGATCACTGAGTCCTTTTAAAAATTTGCTTGCAGACTTGATCCTCACAAGTGAGTTCCTGAAGAAAGAAAGCACATAACTTTATATATGTACAAACTGTATAAGTTGAACATATAATTGAATGAATTGTTGTATTGGCTTTTGTGCAGATCAACATCATCTTTTGTATATTTACAATTTCAGTACAATATTTTACATTTTGTATTCAGAAAATACCAGAGTCAGGAGTTTGGTGATTTCTGTGACCTGAGCAGAAACAAATCTCATACCAGATGAAGCTCGTCTCCTTGAATCCAATGAGTCCAACCTCGGTTTTTCTTCTCCCCTTTCTGAACACACACCAACTTATCATTGTCCCACTTGACCAGACTCTGGTAGGGAACAAAAATGAAACAAAACATGACAAATTATACTTAAATATCATAACAATTCTGCACTTAATCACAGTTTGAAGTTTAACCCTTTATTGTGTGGCAGTGATAGCAACAGTGTTGGATACATGGGTTAACTGTGAAGTATTACAGTATTACATTTTATGAACAGTTTTACCTGGATTGTCCGGTTATCCATTCCTTTTGTCACTTCTGTGAACTCTTCTCCAATTTTGAATGCAACATCATAGTTCTTGAAGGTAGTGAATGTCTGGATTGTGAAACTGTCTCCATCTTGCTTAATCACTTTCTGAGGCTTCAGCATCGATGCAATCTTGCGAGTTGCAAAATCAATGCCTGTATGTCAAAATGGAATATGTATTAACGAATGAAGGCTAACTTTACTTTACTTCCTATTCTGTTCATCACGGTCTGATCAAAGATGAACAGTGTCTGAAGCTCACAGACAAAAAGAAATCCATGCTGATGATGGATCTTTGTATTCACTCTTAAATAACTCTTAAATTCACGCTTAATAAATAAGTTTTCAATCTATTTTACATAAATAATCTGAAGAAAAACTGTGTTCACAAGAGATAAACAACTTCAGATTTTTTCATATCACAGTGAAACATTAGAAGCATTGTACCTTCAGTATGTATTATTACAAATTATTTAACACAATCAGCAACACTTACCAAGTGCGACCATGTACGGCTCAAAATTGACATTGCTGACAATGTCCCATGTCCCACTGTAGTCGACAGGCATTGTGACTGTTTCTCTGACTCTGTGGAAGATCTGACTGGGTGAATATCAGAAGTGACCAGATTTAAAGCTGATGGGTGGGATGCTTTATTGTGTGTCAATGTGGGCCAGGGGTGATACGTGGCTTGCTTCAGTTATTTCTGGACACACACTCAGGAGGATTACTGCAGGGTGGAGCAAGACGTTTTACATAATATTAGGAAACTAACCAGTTCCTGATGAGTTGAAAGCCTTTCAGGATGTCGGGGCTTTTTACAAGCAATGCTGCAACTTTTATGGTGGTTTGAGCCAAAGACACAACATCCTAATCTTTAAGAATAACTTAAAGAGGTGAGATGTTCAGGTACACTGCCAGAGCACTGACAGAGTGAAATACAATCCTCCCTCCTGTTAGCAGCTCTTCAACAGAGCACATGCAGCCATGAGGAGCAGTTTTACAGCACACGTCTGTCTGGGTGTGCAGCAGCATCCATGTTTCTGTACATGCTTGTCTTCATGGCGTATCACAGCAGCAGGTGGATACCACGGAGTAAGAGGTTAAAATTGTAAGTACTGTTATGGATAGAGATGTTATAATTATTCACGTTTCACTACTGACTTCTTACTCACTTTCCATTTACAGTCAAATAGTGAATGCAGTGTTCACGGCGGTTGTTCTGGCCCCACAGCTCTACGTGTTGAGAAGGTAACTGGGACACAGGCGATGGCATCAAGCCATACAGATCATGGGTTACTTGTACAAGAGCGAACGCGCCGTTAACAATGGTGATTGTTCTGACTAAAGGCCAAAGTCGTCAAGATACTGCAAACAGCCTCTCCTGAACAACCTGTCCACCTCCATCGCCTTGTCCTTCGTGGCCTCAGGTAAGTCCCATGAGATCAGTTATCTTCACAATTAGACGCATGCATGACAAGTATTACTATGAACATCTCATCCAAGGTTTCTCAGTGGTGTTCACGTCGATGGAGCCGCTTCCTCAGAGCCTGTGGGCTGCCTATCACGTGTTTGGCCTGGTGTCATGTGGACAAGGACTGTGTACTGCCATCCTGACTCTGACAGCAGCAGCATGTGTAAGAAGAAAAAAAGATCAATCAGTTCTCCAAAAGAAAAAATGTTTTATATCAAATTGATTTCTACTTACAGGCCAAAACGACCCCAGAGCTGTACTACATGTCCCTCACTCTGACAGTCGCCTCTGCTTTCAGTACAGGTGGAGGACATTTCTGTCTCACACATACTGGACCCATTCATACATTAAATCTTCAGATCAAAGAGTTGACACCTGCTTATGTCTGTTCAGGTTTTTTCATGGTGAGAGCAGCGCTGTGGTTGACCAACAGGCGGCCTGTGATGGAGCCGAGCAGAAACAATGAGTGATAAAACGCTCCAGCTGTCCCACACTGACACATGATACCGCACATATTATGAATTCATGAGGTTTCCACCAGCAGTCGGTAACTTTAAACCACGAGGGGGGAAAAAAGGGCAAGTGAGTTAATCCGTTTCACATTTTAATGCTCACTTCTGAAAAGCAGATGTTGTGAACTGTTTGGCTTTTGTTTATTTGAAGGGTACGGTTACATTTGTTTCATGTAACAGAGCTAATAAATATGTAGATACAACATATTTTGCATGTAATAGTACAGTTGTGAAATCTAAAGACAGCACTGAAAGTGATATTTCTCTTATTGAAAAATTAAAGCTACAGGATAAAGAAACACTTTACTGATTATAAAGCCAAGAATCCCATTTTGTATTAATACTAAAAAAATTAACATCCCCACCATCTCAATGCTCTTAACAAAAAGGTAGCTGGAGAAAACAGTTCATGTATAAAAAATAAAAAAAAAATCCAGTCAGTGCAACGTATCAATTTGTTTTACCAGATTTTTTTTTTTTTTTTAGCACTTTCTGATCCTTTTTCCCCTACAGTGTGTAACCGTTTCACCAAATACATCAAAGAAAGTACTATAAAAAGGAATGAAAATAAAATATAATAATTAAAAAAAACATCACACTTCAGAATGAAATCAAGAAATAATCATGATATTCTGTGGTACATTATGTTTGGGATGCAGTGCCTCACTTCAGTGCACATGAAACAATATTTACTGTATTTATAACAGACTGATACAGAAGGTTATGATGTGACATGAATGCATGGGAGATTTTTTTAATATCACTGCTGCTGAAACTCTAAATTAAAATAAACTTAGTGGTAAACTTAATAGTCTTAATTAACTATACATCAAATGTGTAGTTTCCTTAAGACACGTCATCTTATTCAAATTATGACATGAATTAATAAAAAAAGCACCTGCAGATTATATGGATTGAATTTTCTTTAAGGAATGTTTATGTATATC